>JBAIZL010000008.1:64179021-64224021 GCA_036971475.1 Prosapia bicincta
TTGTTTTGTACCGTCGAACAATTTTGCTTTGTACTACTGAGGTCACTTGTACTCTGGCAATGGAACAATGTTTTACTTCTGCAGCACTTATTATGGAATGCGTCTTGTATGGTTTTAATATACAATTATAAATATTCGGTTAGGTCCTACAGCGTTCTAAACTAAAATCAAGGGTCAGCTTTCTCTCTAATATGAGGCGACGACTAGACTAATGAAGATGGAAACTGTCCAAGCATTCCTGGGCACCGCAAATCCAGGTATTGAACAATGATTCCTCCTTTCCCTAATCTCTTATACTATCTATAATTCAACATCCCTAGCAGAAGGTTGTTAACTTACTGTCACCTTTTAGTATGTTATCCGCTAGTATACTACCTCTTGATTAGTTGTTGTTTATTGCGATATCTCGTAATATTTCATCTCTTAATATGTTACCTCCTAGTATGTTATTTCGCAAATATTATCTCCCAATATGTTGCTGCTAAATAAATAAGCTCCTAATATATTATCTCATAGTATGTTATCTCCCGATACGTTGTCCAGTATAGTGACATCCGAATATTTTATGTGTTATATGTTGTCTCCTAGTATGCTGTTTCGTAATATGTCACCTCCTAATGTGCTACAACTTAATAAATTATCATGTTAATGTAATAATATCTCCTAGTATATCTAACAAAACGTTATCGCTTAACGTATTATCTCCTAATAGACTATGGTGTCGAATGATTTTGTAAACTATAAAATTTTTAAATTTAAATTTACTGTTTATAAATCTATTTATTTATAAATATAAATTTCATAGATTTTGTAAAGTGTGAACCTTTATATTTGCCGTTACTTGTCTATACAATAACTACACAGATTCAGAACGAACAATATCTCGATTTGAGTGAGGTTACGCTAAATTAAATTTGGTATTTTATAAATACGTAAATGATATTGTAATAAAATGGCTCCGACGCTATAATAAGTAATCAGAAACAAAGCAAATAATAAAATATAACAACGACGCTCCAAAAATAAATCATTTTGAAAAAGTAAAAAACGCATTTAACAAACACTTACGAAAACTCTATAAACTTGGCGTTTTCTCCTCAATTTTTCGCTTTCAAATCGCGAAATATCTTCAAGCGGGTTTAACGAACGGCAGCCCCGGCCTTAGGCTTTAGCATTTAGCCGGGCAAGGTTCCTTTCGGCGCCCTTGTAACGGTAAAGTAATTGAAATAGGTTTACCATTATTAAAAAGTATATCCAACTACAAAGATCTTACTGAAATACTTGGTTTCAAGCTCGGTTTTAAAAATTTTATATTTAGTTGACGAACTTCAGTACGAAAAAAAAAATAATTGACTCGATCATAACTTTTTATTAGAGAACCTAGATAATTTTTTTCCTCACGACTCAGAGAAGGTAGAAGTTTTCCACTCGTCGGTGAAAACAAAAAAGACACATTTCTCCCCGGGCATGAGGAAAATGTTGTAGCCTACGCTATTCCAGAGGAAAGTAAAGAAAGCTGACGTTTATCTTTGAGAAATAATTTTTCTTTTGTATTAGAGTTCAAAATATATAAAAATTTAAAAAAGGATTCCAAAACACAATTGCTTACAAAACTTATAAACAAACATATTTGCATCGTTTTATGAATATATTAAGTCTATTCTACTGCAAAAGCTATCTATCTCTTGCACTCAAAGTAGGTATATTATTCATTTACTACTTGTTTGAGGAAACAGAAAAATCTGAATCTATTTTTCATACCCACTCTCTATTACATATGCGTTTTCGCTTAATCTTTTTGTTCCCACGAATATCGTTTGATGAAACTTCCTATAATTATAAAAATCCTTAAGCGCCACTAAACTGCCGGCGCTCTTAAGCACCACCCGATCTTAACCCCTTTCTAAAGGCCGGTACTAACGAACGGTAACAAAGCAAAATGAACGCTAATAATTACAATAATAATTTACACCGCTCACAAGACAATATGGACTGCAATCACAAAGCCTGAACTGATGTGTACAAGATATTGAGCATTGTTGCATAGCAGGCGCAAGATGGAAGCCATTTCGCACATCAACCGGTTAGCTTACGTCAAGAAACATCATAAGCAAACCTATCCTGACCGGATACGTTGTTGCTACAGTGTACGTTCGTATAACTTAGTAAGTACTCAGCTTTCTAAGGAAACCGTGAGTGTAACCTTTCATGTATTGTAACACAATAATTCGTTGTAAGATTTATTTTAAATAAATTCTTAAGGAATTTAGGTGTTGAATATTGCAGTTATCTGTTACATAATTAATAAAGTGACTTGCAAAGTCAAGAGCATTCCTAAGTTGAACTTGAAAATGGTGAATTCAATAAATTTACTTATTATTTCAAAGTAATATAAATTAAATTATAATGTACAAAATTTGCACAAAAGAGAAAAAGGAAAATACGATTAGAAACGTTTATACTGTTTTGTTACATCTTTTGACCTTTATTTAACATGGTAAGAATTTACACAAATATTTTCACTATTTTAAAATTTATGGCGTTGACATATGATATCCACAAAGAGATTTCTTCTATATAAAATAAAATACATTGCAAATCAGTTTATCTAACAGCTGAAAATTTGTTATTGCATCCCATGGATAAATCAGAACTTCCTGCATTATTAAATTATGAAAACTTGTACTATTATGCCGTCCCGAGTTAAATTTTGATTTCACATCACCTTAAATATAATGAATAACTAATCTGGAACTGGAATTTATGTTGCACAGCGTGGCTCCTGGATCACGCCTTGTATTATTCATGTTGGATACGTGTTGGGTAGGGTGCTCGCAAGATGACTAATCAGTGATGAAACGTTTTTTTTTAAATAATAAAGGAAACTTTTAGATACTTCTTAACATAATTGATTTAAATTAAATTAAAACTGTTAAAAATAAAATTTGTTTTTGAAACCCCATCTTGCGACATCCTTTCGGTTCGAAGATCTCATCGAGAAGAAAGTGTTTAGAGTTCATTTTGCGATTCCTTCCCTTCTGCGCAATATTCCGGCGCATTTCTAATTGTTAGTTGTTTTCATAAAAAAAAGGCTTGTGGAAATCATATCTCAACCACTATTACTGTACATAGAATTAAAATTTATATTTTTTTTATTTTTAAACTAATATCTTGTTTGTTTTCTGATGCTGCCGTAATATGTAACAATTTTTTCTAAAATAATGTTACAGTGTGATTGTAGCAAGGTTAATTATGTATATATTAGAAAATTTTCAATTTTATGGTTACAGCGTAAACTTTCATCATCTACCTGTGATGCTGAGCGACCGCGTGCGGATAACTCATGAGTAACTAAGATTTAATTGTGGAACAAATTTTAAATTGTAACTTATTAACTCCCGAAACTTACATCGATAAGCACGTAAGATGCAAGGATGATTAGGGCAGTAACGAAACGGCATGGCGCCTCGGTAAAAATATTTTCCTTATAAAACTTACTTGTCACCTAATATGATACTGATATTCAATTTGCTCGAAGGATTTTGTTACCTTTATAAACAAAACATAGAATGATCTGTTTTATAAGGTGAAAATGTGGGTGTTATTAAAGCTTATCAATACCTTTTTGGTGTTACAATGAACAAAAAAAAATAATTCTGTGGGAGTTCCTAAAAAAATTTCAAAAATAATACATTTGTAAAAAAATGCAACAAGAATACATTTGTAAAAAAATTTCAAAAATAATACATTTGTAAAAAAATGCAACAAGAATACTTTTGTAAAAAAATGCAACAAGAATACATTTGTAAAAAAATGCAACAAGAATACTTTTGTAAACCAAATGCAACAAGAATACATTTGTAAAAAAATGCAACAAGAATACTTTTGTAAAACAAATGCAACAAGAATACTTTTGTAAAAAAATGCAACAAGAATACTTTTGTAAAAAAATGCAACAAGAATACATTTGTAAAAAAATGCAACAAGAATACATTTGTAAAAAAATGCAACAAGAATACTTTTGTAAAAAAATGCAACAAGAATACATTTGTAAAAAAATGCAACAAGAATACTTTTGTAAAACAAATGCAACAAGAATACATTTGTAAAAAAATGCAACAAGAATACTTTTGTAAAACAAATGCAACAAGAATACTTTTGTAAAAAAATGCAACAAGAATACTTTTGTAAAACAAATGCAACAAGAATACTTTTGTAAAACAAATGCAACAAGAATACTTTTGTAAAAAAATGCAACAAGAATACTTTTGTAAAACAAATGCAACAAGAATACTTTTGAAAAAAAATGCAACAAGAATACATTTGTAAAAAAATGCAACAAGAATACTTTTGTAAAACAAATGCAACAAGAATACATTTGTAAAAAAGAATGCAATATAACCTCGTTAGTGAAATGCTAAAGACTAATAATTCCATAAACGTTGAGAGAAGGTCAAACCATTTTAGGTAAACGACCCCAACCACGCGATGCCAAATATTTCATCTACGTTCATAATCAGGGAATAAATATCTCCTCTCGTAGCCCTAACTAATACCACTTTCCTTTTCATAGCGTTCTTCTTACAAGAGGGAATAATGGGATGCACCTTTTATAACCCCTAAAGAGTGTAGGTGTACCTCTAGCATGCAACTCTGCATATATAAGATCTGATCATTTTCCTTTATATTCTCTACCAGATGGTCTCATGTTTCTTTCTTAACCAAGATTTCTTTCCGTTCATACGATAGGTAACAATGTACATCAACTATATTCACAGTTCATTCCCACCCTTCTAGACAATATTGTATTTAAACTATTATATTTAGTTTAAATATATATGTTCCTACTATATTTAGGATGTCTTATTTAAACGTTCGTTTTTAACTCTCAACAATAAAAGAAATACAGTGTATAAGGATAGCATTTGAAAATAACCAGACAACATGAAGTACAATAAAAAGATAATCTCGCAGCAACAGGTAATTCTAAAATGAACTGTACAGATTCCATCTAATTGTAAATTTGTCCGGTTCAAACACACAGGTGGAAGGTTTCAACAAAGATTTAAAGGACAAATGAGTTCTATCAAATATAACCCTGAATGATGTTTTGCCAACCACAACATAAACTTTACTACTGTTACAGTTTATCAGGTATAAAGTGACCAATGAAATGCGCCGGAGGGGGCACAGGTACGCGATAAGGAACTGCTTCCGTATGACAAAAGTTGTATGCTATACTATTGTATGCTCTATACACTGTACGAACCTGCAAAAGACAGTCTCAGCGGGACCTCAACATAGACATCAACTCAAACGCTTCTGCGCATCTCAAGGTCACCGGTCAGACTAAACCTGACAACCTGTACACCAAACAACCTAAATGGAGACAATACCTAGAAAATCTCAACATTATAAAAAACTATTTTAAAAAAATTACAAATACCGGAACGCAAATTAAAAAGAACAAATCAAAAGAAAATGGCGTCCAATTTTCAACCACTTCTTAGGAAACCTTTCTTTGAGCCTCTGCAATTTTTTAGCTAGTAGACACTGATGACTCATATTTACAGCAAGACGTTTTTCATTCACTTAAATAATGAGTAGATCAAATCGATTTAGACAACTTCTAAAAGTTTCGCCGATCTTTTTTAAAAATAAAATCGAGAAGGCAGAAGCTCCCAAAATATTCCCCAACTAAAACAATATTGCTGCTTAAATTGGAGAAAATATTTCTAAAGGCGAAACAAGGTCGCAGCTTAAAATGAAAAGGGATTTTCCGAGATAAAACGCTCGGAGAGCTTTGTCATCATAAAGTCCACGCGTTTAACGTGAAGTACCTCTTTGAATAAAAGATAACCATCAGACAAGTACAAATGTAATATTTCTCTGCTTACTGTAGGCTCAGGTTTGAGTGTAAGACAAATATAAGTAAGACTTATTTTTAAGTCATTTTAAAACTAAGGCATGCAATATAGAAGAAAAAAAATGTTTGCCTTTATATGAATTTCTTAATTATTGCTTTCCTTGAGATTGCATTTTATTTAAATACATTCTTTAATCCATAATGGTTTGCCACGTGTCTAGATAAAGAGGTCAACCTTAGTAATGCGATTCTATTTCCCCCTGATCCCGGAGGACCACTCCATCTCACCATAATTCAAGAGATGCCTACTTTCCCAATTTTCTACACAGAACGTATAATGCCTAGGCAAATCATACCAAACCTGACAAAGAGTAGGTCTGCTACATGGTTGCGACTATGCCTTAGTCCTAATCCTTAAGTACTACAATATCCCTATTTTATTTTCACAAAAAATCCCCTCTTCTCTAACTTCCTACAAAGAGGGTACATTCTCTAGACAACTCCTATTGAACCCGACAGAGAGTAGGTCTGTTTCAGAGTTGTGACTCTGTCTTCGCCGTACTCTTGAAGTACAACTATGTCCCTTGCTAAATTCCACTAATGGCCCCCTCCCCAAATTCCTACAAAGATGGTATATTGTCTAGACAACTCCTATTTAACACGAAATTCAATAGGTCTACATCAGGGTTACGGTTATCCCTTCGCCCTACCCCTAAAGTGCCACCATGCCCCTATCTAAATTAAACATAAGGTGCCTTCTCCAACTTCCTTCAAGGAGGCTATAATGCCTAGAGAGTAGGTCTGCATCAATGTTAGAGCCATACCTTCGCCCTACTCCTGAAGCACCACTATGACCCTACATAAATTCTGCATAAGGTCCTTCTCTAACGTCCAACAAGGAGAGAATAATCACTAGACGACTCCTACTGAACCCGACAAAGAGAGAACCTATATCAGGAAAGCGAATCTACCTTCACCTTACTCCTAAATGCCTAGTTTAATTCTACATCAGGTCCCCTCCTTTCGTCAACTTCATACAAAGAGTGTACAAAGAGGCCTAATGACATTTATCATGTAAGGAGTTCTGAACCTTAACCGCATGCTTTTTAACCTTCATTTATTGAGAATGATCGAATTATAAAGCTTTATACTACAAATACTCTATTTTGAAAAAAAAATATTTATTCATCTGTTAACAGAACGTAGGGCTAAAAATAATTGAACTACTTTAAACCTTATTTTAAAGATCTACTAAAAATTTTTAAAAGGTTTTCGTAAAGCTGTCTTCTTATTACAGGGAGGTATTACTAATGTATACTTTATTTCTTGACCTTATTGAGATCATCACTATGTGAAAATAAATTTAAAATTGTTTTTAATTTCAGATGTTTACATTACACGACATAACAATTTATCCGGGAATAAGAGATGGTTAAATACATCAAACGAACTTATTTTCCAAGATTCCTTTAGCTTGAAAGGACTTCCCTCATTAGAACATACATTCAGTAATCAATAAGTATCAAACATCCCATGTCTCCGCAAATAGCTCTGTAGGAGGGGATTCGGAATGGAGGGAGATACACAAAGGTTGTCGGACAACGTAACTTCTGATCTATAACTGTTACATCCTGGTAACTCTTTACTTTGCCGATAAACGAACAGTTATGTCTCGTTGAAATAAGCTTCTCTCTCTCTCTCTCTCTATATATATATATATATATATATATATATATATATATATATATATATATATATATTGTATTACACCAGTATTTAAACCAGTGGAGACGTTAAAATATACAATAAAACCCAGACTGTCCGAACACAAACTTGAATTCAGAAATAAACAAGGTAGAAAAAATACAATAATTAAAAACTATTTTACTCCTTGGCCATACTCTTAGAATAACAATGGGAAAGTTCATTTCTAACTTTTCAATTTTACTACTGCAAAAGAATTTTCCCCCCTACGCAACGAGTTGGAACCATATTGAGTTTCTTTCAATCTGTATTTTTGTTTTATTTTGTACTTTATTTTTTTCATTTGATACACTGGATGCCTTTTACGCATTTTAACCACGCTTTACATTTATTTAAACAGCTTACCATACTTTTGATTTTTGACATATTACACTAAGTGATCCGAGTTTACGATTATCCTAGGTAACCCTGGTTCAGAGATCAGGTTAGCCTGACCGTTGAAATGTGCTAAAGTGGAAGTCATAAACAAATTGAGAATTGCTGAGGGGAAGAGGCGTAGCGTTGTGCATTTTACTATCAAGTATCTGTACAATGCACGAACATTAACAATAAATTGTCTCGGCGGTACCCCCACCACATACAATACCTCAAAGTCACCGGTCAGGCTAAACCTGACGATCTCAGGCAAGTCATTTAGTTGGAACACCACAGCTGAACTACACACAACATTAGCTTAACAACTTGTTTTGTATATACTCGAGCATTTTTCTACGTAACATCAGGAGCATTTTGTACCAGGAACTCGTCGCCAGTAGGATTTAAAAACACACACACCCAATGAATTACGTCCATTCTCCGCCAATCTCCGCTAGTCTCCCTTGCTTCAGGGGCCGTGTTCGGGTTCGACGACTGTTCATTTAGTGACGTTTTGATTACGTCTTGTAGTAATTGAAAATTCAGGCAAGACTCTCCGCGCAAACACGATTTTATAGGGCCGAGCGCTTGGTAAGTGTTGGGCAATTTAAGAGGAATATTTACCTTTACGTTGGATATATTTTTAACCAACTTCGTTAATATTTATACACATGTCGGACAGTAACGGACATTTTTATTGCACCGGGAGAAAATACTAAGATTCTGAAAAATGAAACAAGGAATGTAAAAAAATGTTTTTTAGTCAATTCCTACTCAAGCCAACAAAGACAAATTGTAATTTATTTACGTTTTACTAAATAATTACAATTATAATAAATAAAGTAAAATAACCCATGCGTTAAAACAGCTGTTCTACAACATAACCTATAATGTAAAATCAGCTGTTTTATGAAAACATATGTTATCACTTATTTTAAGCCAAATGGGACTTACAATCTATATTCAATAAATTGCCCCGTTTGTGAAAGGTTTTTCCCCCATATAAAACTAATACTTATTACACTTTTACTATTACTTGCGACCAGACTTTTTGTTAACTAAAAGCTGTTAAATTGTTAACTTACACTTGGAGGAAACGTAACGGCTTCTTCCACGAAGAAGTCGTAAGACGAAAACGTTTCCTCCAAGTGTAAGTTAACAATTTAACAACTTTTAGTTAACAAAAAGTCTGGTCGCAAGTAATATCAAACTGTAATAAGAATTAACAACCAGCTCGTCATGAACAGCAACAAGATTTCGATATTTAAAACTAATAATAATTAATTACACTTAATTAATGAATTAATATTTGAAAAAACTATATTAACATTAAGAGTCATCCACTAAAAGTTCTTAAAAATGTAGTTGTACTTGAATGGATGAACTTAAAGTATTTTATTTGCATTGGAAGATTTGAACACGATTTATATAAGGAGAGTGTGAACAAATAGAAGGAACTGAAAAAAAATTAAAGCTTAAAAATCAGCCTAACTTTCTATAGAGATCAATGAAAAAATAATAGACATAAGTAACATATTTTTATACATACCACTGTACATATGTTTAGTGATGGCACTTTCTAACTCTATGGTCAAAATTGCTAATAAAATAACTTTATGAATACATTATAAAAATTAAATCTACCGTGACTTTAAGTATACGCCCTAATAATAGAGATATTGTTTACCTTAAATTTATTCTAAGTATAACTCGGTATTCTTGTAACACTCTGCATAGACGATAATACTTTTATTGTGTCTTTAGCATTTAAAACATATAAAAACTTAATACGATCCCACTAGATTGCTGAAGAAAGACTATTTCAGGTAGGCTACCCTCCCCACACAAAGCCATAATTTCCCCCTATTTCAAGTATCATGGGATCAATTTGTCATTTTCTTAGACTTAATAGATTAAATTTACCATTCGTTATCTTTGTTCTTACAATGGGGGCGTAATGGGTGACATTTATACACCATTAGAGAGTAGGAGTACTCGAACTGCTCAACCTCAAACATGTGATGCCATTATACCTATCATCAGGGAGCTTATGTCCCTACATTTATTGGCAATCCCTTCTGTTCTTTGTAGTCTACAATAGTCTTCTTCAAGTCGTCTCACCCAGTGAATGTGGACACCAAGTGCTTATTCTTCGGAAGTATCAAGCCATTGTTTAATCACGTGAAATAATAATGGGCAGTAAAACTGCAATGCTGGGCGTTACATAACGTAGCCCAAGTTACGACTCTCTTAAACGTTTTATTCTTGGAACCATTTAATAGTAAAAAAGGAGTTGCATCAACAAATATAATTTTCTTTACATTACTAGCTATACTCTGTCATCTTTGCTGTTGCACATTGTGGTAGCACGGATGAGAAATGAGGAGTAAAACGAACCATACGTTTCATAGAAGTTTAATTTTACGATAATTCAGAGGCTAATACAATACAGGCTATTTTAGTGATCGAAATGTTGCCAAAATTAATCTGAAAACAAAGGTTTTCCCAGTTCCTTCCGGTGCATGCAAGAAACGCCCCTCCTCCCAACTCTGTCATTTATCATATGCATTATTCGATCATAAATATTCCTGCGTTAATTTGGAATTGCTTTATTCGACACATGAGGAGAGATCACTGGTATTGTAACTCTGTTGTCGGGTAGATCCACATCGAATGACGAAGTCGCAGCTGAAGTGGGCACTGGCCAAATAACCACTAAATTTGCGTACGGCGCAGCTCAATCACAACATGGCCGCACCAAAGTACCTCGATTAAGGCGAATATTTAATTAAAGTTGTATAATAATCTGAATGGAATGGAAGTGCATACGTTTGTTTTGGTTGAAAACATGTAATGTTTCGTATGTGAGGTGGTTGTCGCTAGCTCGTATTGCGAGTGTTGTCATAACTAGCAGCTGATGGAGCTGTTTGCAGGTGCAGAGGTAGCAGTTAAAAAGCTGATTTTTAGCGTTCGCGGGTGAGGTACTGCCGCAAAAAAAAAACATAAAGACAATCTTTGAAGTTGGTTGTTTATCCGAAAATTTGACCCATCCCCTTCATTCACAAACAAACATAACATTTTTATATATAAAGATTACAGCTAAATGAACCATTTTCCGAATGCCAAAACATCCCCACTTATACTTGCTTCCCCTGCATAAATTTCTAGACGCTTCTTTTAAAACCAAATCAATATAAGTGGAAAAATCCGTTCTCTCTAATCCCGATATTACAGCTTAAACCGTCACGACTGAATGAATTCAATAATTCACAGAAGCCACTGGTAGATGGCGCCAATATGCCGTTACCCCGCCCCCTCTGATCGATTGCTCCAATTTGTTGTGCAATTTGTGCACATTTTACAATAATTTAATTCCGGCAAATTGTAAATTTATTACTTACTGAACTATTCAACGTCAGAAAGATTGTTTTGTAACCGATTAGCGATCGTTCGTGATTCAGTTATTTATACTAGGCTACCTACTTAGATCGATCCAAAAAAACGTTGATTCGCACGCACACACGCGCACACTTACATAAGAAATAAGATTTCTGATACTTTTAATGTTACGGAAGTACAAGTGAAATGTTTTTGGAATGTATAGTATTTGAAAAGTGGGAAATTTATTATATTTTAAAGAACAGTAAAACTGCAGGTAAACTCAATGATAAGATAATTTTTCATTTCAAGATATGGACTACGAGTAAATGAATTGTTCTAGTTTTTCTGATTCGTTTATGAAATGGGAGACACGTTCCTGGAATAAAGACCCTTTTTCTTTTTTACAAGTGCTCAGGCGTCTTTCCCGCCTACACTTTCACCGCCCCAGCGGGTGATCTAAGAGGAATGAATAAAGATAATTTTTTCGCTATCCAGGTGGTGATAAAGATAATGCGAACAAGAGACAGAAGGAGGCAAAAAGCGAAAGAGAAAAAAGGTGATAGAAAGAGAGCGAGAGCTACGGAAGAGAACGAGAAAGATTGAAAGAGAACAAGAGGCAACAAGAAAAAGCAATATAGAGTGAGAGGGGAAGGAGAAACAGATAAGTAATGTGTGAAAATTAAAATAAATAAGGTATGAGAGAGAGTGAGTGAGTGTGTGTGTGTGTGTGTGTGTGTGTGTGTGTGTGTTTGTTTGTGTGTGTGTGTGTGAGTGTGTGTGTGTGAGTGTGTGAGTGTGTGTGTGAGAGAGAGAGAGAGCGAGAGAGAGAGAGAGAGAGAGGACCAATGAGAGAGTGTAAAGAGGAAAGACAGAAAGAGAGGCGTAGAAAGGGAAAATAATAAGTATTAAAATTACGAATGTAACCTATAATGTTTCTAATTTAAAACAGTCATTGAACATTTCTTTACTAAAACACACTGTACATTCAACAGCCCCTTACAGCGTTCTCTTGTGTTTCCTACATTAGAAGTACATCATTTAATCATTTCTCAAAGCAGAGAACTTTCGTAACAACAATGCACGTACATTTGGGGAGGTTGATTGTCGCCGATGACGTCATTTGATGCATGACGTCAAATACCGCAAGACTGAATCAAACAAAGTACAATTCCCGACGGCAAGTAGAACGGAGTACAGAAGTACGTGCCTTTTGTTCGACGTATCCTCGGCAACAATATATCAAAGTCAGCCAAGTCTATTAAGGTGTATCAACAAACTAGCGAGAGCATATTTATTTATTATCAATCACTGTCTACGAGGGATTGAAAGGGAAAACTCATTAAACCTCCCCCGGTCTAGCTCGTGATTGACAGACAAGTGGAGCCTGATTTACAATTGGGTGAAATCAAGTGCTAAATTGTTGACTATTCATAAGGTGGTATCTGTGTATGTGGATCTTTCGGCGGTGTGTTCATATTACGTCATTCACAAATACCAAATGTCAAAAATAAAATGAAAACATATTATGAAAACGTAGATGTAATGAGATAATTATGTTGCGTAGCAAATAGAAACCCATTCAACCTAAATAACAATTTAAGCTCGTTTCATCGATTTAGCAAAGCAACGACTCTCTAACTTATGTTAATACAAAATAAAGAATATAAATCCATCGTTATATAAAAAAACAGGTTGTAAGTGTTTTAACAAAACAATTCAATAAAGGTAAGTAGATAAAAATTAAAATTATACATTCAGTGTTATAGAGAAAATTAAACCTTAATTGTTTTAACAAAAGGCAGACAAGGGGCTATAAATTAAAAATAACACATTTATTATGATTTAGAAACAATTAAATATTAAGCGTTAAAAACAAAAAGAATAAGTGGTTGGAAATTAACATCTACAGATGCATTATTATGTAAAGAAAACTAAATTTCAGGTGTTTTTCTCTACAAAAAGAAGATAGGTGGATAAAAATTAAAAATTACTTTTATTGGTACATAGAAAAGTTTTAATAATAGGAGTTTTACAGAAGAATGGTGTGTGACAGAAAATTAAAAATTACACTTTCATTGTTATATAGAGGAAATTAGATAGTAGGCGTTTTTCAACAAAAAAACCGATATGTGGCTAAACATTAATAAATTAAATTCATTGTTACATAAAAATAAGTGGCTGGAAGTTAACAACCACACATTCATTGTTATATACATAAAACTAAAATATTAGCTGTTTCACAAAAGGAAGATTTAAGACTAGCTAGTAAAATTACACATTCATTGTTACGTAGAGTCAATTAAGTAATAAGTGTTTTACCAAAACAAAGATAAGTAACAAGATATTAAAAATTTACGATTGATTTTAATGTAGAGCCAATTAAATATTAAGTGTTTTCACAAAATAAAAACAAGTGGCCGGAAATTTAAAATTTACAGTTGATTTTAATGTAAACCCAATTAAATATTAAGTGTTTTCACAAAATAAAAACAAGTGGCCGGAAATTTAAAATTTACAGTTGATTTTAATGTAGAGCCAATTAAATATTAAGTGTTTTCACAAAATAAAGACAAGTGGCCGGAAATTTAAAATTTACGATTGATTTTAATGTAGAGCCAATTATATATTAAGTGATTTCACAAAATAAAGACAAGTGGCAAGAAATTAAAAATTTACGATTGATTTTAATGTAGAGCCAATTAAATATTAAGTGTTTTCACAAAATAAAAACAAGTGGCCGGAAATTTAAAATTTACAGTTGATTTTAATGTAGAGCCAATTAAATATTAAGTGTTTTCACAAAATAAAAACAAGTGGCCGGAAATTTAAAATTTACAGTTGATTTTAATGTAGAGCCAATTAAATATTAAGTGTTTTCACAAAATAAAAACAAGTGGCCGGAAATTTAAAATTTACGATTGATTTTAATGTAGAGCCAATTAAATATTAAGTGTTTTCACAAAATAAAGACAAGTGGCCGAAAATTTAAAATTTACAGTTGATTTTAATGTAGAGCCAATTAAATATTAAGTGTTTTCACAAAATAAAGACAAGTGGCCGGAAATTTAAAATTTACAGTTGATTTTAATGTAGAGCCAATTAAATATTAAGTGATTTCACAAAATAAAGACAAGTGGCCGGAAATTTAAAATTTACAGTTGATTTTAATGTAGAGCCAATTAAATATTAAGTGATTTCACAAAATAAAGACAAGTGGCCGGAAATTTAAAATTTACAGTTGATTTTAATGTAGAGCCAATTAAATATTAGGTGTTTTCACAAAATAAAGACAAGTGGCCGGAAATTTAAAATTTACAGTTGATTTTAATGTAGAGCCAATTAAATATTAAGTGATTTCACAAAATAAAGACAAGTGGCCGGAAATTTAAAATTTACAGTTGATTTTAATGTAGAGCCAATTAAATATTAAGTGTTTTCACAAAATAAAAACAAGTGGCCGGAAATTTAAAATTTACAGTTGATTTTAATGTAGAGCCAATTAAATATTAAGTGTTTTCACAAAATAAAGACAAGTGGCAAGAAATTAAAAATTTACGATTGATTTTAATGTAGAGCCAATTAAATATTAAGTGTTTTCACAAAACGAAGATAGTGGCAAGAAATTAAAAATTTAACGTTGATTTTAATGTAGAGCCAATTAAATATTAAGTGTTTTCACAAAACGAAGATAGTGGCAAGAAATTAAAAATTTAACGTTGATTTTAATGTAGAGCCAATTAAATATTAAGTGTTTTCACAAAATAAAGACAAGTGGCAAGAAATTAAAAATTTACGATTGATTTTAATGTAGAGCCAATTAAATATTAAGTGATTTCACAAAATAAAGACAAGTGGCCGGAAATTTAAAATTTACAGTTGATTTTAATGTAGAGCCAATTAAATATTAAGTGTTTTCACAAAATAAAAACAAGTGGCCGGAAATTTAAAATTTACAGTTGATTTTAATGCAGAGCCAATTAAATATTAAGTGTTTTCACAAAATAAAGACAAGTGGCAAGAAATTAAAAATTTACGATTGATTTTAATGTAGAGCCAATTAAATATTAAGTGTTTTCACAAAACGAAGATAGTGGCAAGAAATTAAAAATTTACGATTGATTTTAATGTAGAGCCAATTAAATATTAAGTGTTTTCACAAAATAAAGACAAGTGGCAAGAAATTAAAAATTTACGATTGATTTTAATGTAGAGCCAATTAAATATTAAGTGTTTTCACAAAATAAAAACAAATGGCCGGAAATTTAAAATTTACAGTTGATTTTAATGTAGAGCCAATTAAATATTAAGTGTTTTCACAAAATAAAGACAAGTGGCAAGAAATTAAAAATTTACGATTGATTTTAATGTAGAGCCAATTAAATATTAAGTGTTTTCACAAAACGAAGATAGTGGCAAGAAATTAAAAATTTAACGTTGATTTTAATGTAGAGCCAATTAAATATTAAGTGTTTTCACAAAACGAAGATAGTGGCAAGAAATTGAAAATTTAACGTTGATTTTAATGTAGAGCCAATTAAATATTAAGTGTTTTCACAAAACGAAGATAGTGGCAAGAAATTAAAAATTTAACGTTGATTTTAATGTAGAGCCAATTAAATATTAAGTGTTTTCACAAAATAAAAACAAGTGGCCGGAAATTTAAAATTTACAGTTGATTTTAATGCAGAGCCAATTAAATATTAAGTGTTTTCACAAAATAAAGACAAGTGGCAAGAAATTAAAAATTTACGATTGATTTTAATGTAGAGCCAATTAAATATTAAGTGTTTTCACAAAACGAAGATAGTGGCAAGAAATTAAAAATTTACGATTGATTTTAATGTAGAGCCAATTAAATATTAAGTGTTTTCACAAAATAAAGACAAGTGGCAAGAAATTAAAAATTTACGATTGATTTTAATGTAGAGCCAATTAAATATTAAGTGTTTTCACAAAATAAAAACAAGTGGCCGGAAATTTAAAATTTACAGTTGATTTTAATGTAGAGCCAATTAAATATTAAGTGTTTTCACAAAATAAAGACAAGTGGCAAGAAATTAAAAATTTACGATTGATTTTAATGTAGAGCCAATTAAATATTAAGTGTTTTCACAAAACGAAGATAGTGGCAAGAAATTAAAAATTTAACGTTGATTTTAATGTAGAGCCAATTAAATATTAAGTGTTTTCACAAAACGAAGATAGTGGCAAGAAATTGAAAATTTAACGTTGATTTTAATGTAGAGCCAATTAAATATTAAGTGTTTTCACAAAACGAAGATAGTGGCAAGAAATTAAAAATTTAACGTTGATTTTAATGTAGAGCCAATTAAATATTAAGTGTTTTCACAAAATAAAAACAAGTGGCCGGAAATTTAAAATTTACAGTTGATTTTAATGTAGAGCCAATTAAATATTAAGTGTTTTACCAAAACAAAGATAAGTAACAAGATATTAAAAATTTACGATTGATTTTAATGTAGAGCCAATTAAATATTAAGTGTTTTCACAAAATAAAAACAAGTGGCCGGAAATTTAAAATTTACAGTTGATTTTAATGTAGAGCCAATTAAATATTAAGTGTTTTACCAAAACAAAGGTAAGTAACAAGATATTAAAAATTTACGATTGATTTTAATGTAGAGCCAATTAAATATTAAGTGTTTTACCAAAACAAAGATAAGTAACAAGATATTAAAAATTTACGATTGATTTTAATGTAGAGCCAATTAAATATTAAGTGTTTTCACAAAATAAAAACAAGTGGCCGGAAATTTAAAATTTACAGTTGATTTTAATGTAGAGCCAATTAAATATTAAGTGTTTTCACAAAATAAAGACAAGTGGCAAGAAATTAAAAATTTACGATTGATTTTAATGTAGAGCCAATTAAATATTAAGTGTTTTCACAAAATAAAAACAAGTGGCCGGAAATTTAAAATTTACAGTTGATTTTAATGTAGAGCCAATTAAATATTAAGTGTTTTCACAAAATAAAGACAAGTGGCAAGAAATTAAAAATTTACGATTGATTTTAATGTAGAGCCAATTAAATATTAAGTGTTTTCACAAAACGAAGATAGTGGCAAGAAATTAAAAATTTACGATTGATTTTAATGTAGAGCCAATTAAATATTAAGTGTTTTCACAAAACGAAGATAGTGGCAAGAAATTAAAAATTTAACGTTGATTTTAATGTAGAGCCAATTAAATATTAAGTGTTTTCACAAAACGAAGATAGTGGCAAGAAATTAAAAATTTAACGTTGATTTTAATGTAGAGCCAATTAAATATTAAGTGTTTTCACAAAACGAAGATAGTGGCAAGAAATTAAAAATTTACGATTGATTTTAATGTAGAGCCAATTAAATATTAAGTGTTTTCACAAAACGAAGATAGTGGCAAGAAATTAAAAATTTACGATTGATTTTAATGTAGAGCCAATTAAATATTAAGTGTTTTACCAAAACAAAGGTAAGTAACAAGATATTAAAAATTTACGATTGATTTTAATGTAGAGCCAATTAAATATTAAGTGTTTTACCAAAACAAAGGTAAGTAACAAGATATTAAAAATTTACGATTGATTTTAATGTAGAGCCAATTAAATATTAAGTGTTTTACCAAAACAAAGGTAAGTAACAAGATATTAAAAATTTACGATTGATTTTAATGTAGAGCCAATTAAATATTAAGTGTTTTACCAAAACAAAGATAAGTAACAAGATATTAAAAATTTACGATTGATTTTAATGTAGAGCCAATTAAATATTAAGTGTTTTCACAAAATAAAGACAAGTGGCAAGAAATTAAAAATTTACGATTGATTTTAATGTAGAGCCAATTAAATATTAAGTGTTTTCACAAAATAAAAACAAGTGGCCGGAAATTTAAAATTTACAGTTGATTTTAATGTAGAGCCAATTAAATATTAAGTGTTTTCACAAAATAAAGACAAGTGGCAAGAAATTAAAAATTTACGATTGATTTTAATGTAGAGCCAATTAAATATTAAGTGTTTTCACAAAATAAAAACAAGTGGCCGGAAATTTAAAATTTACAGTTGATTTTAATGTAGAGCCAATTAAATATTAAGTGTTTTCACAAAATAAAGACAAGTGGCCGGAAATTTAAAATTTACAGTTGATTTTAATGTAGAGCCAATTAAATATTAAGTGTTTTCACAAAATAAAGACAAGTGGCAAGAAATTAAAAATTTACGATTGATTTTAATGTAGAGCCAATTAAATATTAAGTGTTTTCACAAAACGAAGATAGTGGCAAGAAATTAAAAATTTACGATTGATTTTAATGTAGAGCCAATTAAATATTAAGTGTTTTCACAAAACGAAGATAGTGGCAAGAAATTAAAAATTTAACGTTGATTTTAATGTAGAGCCAATTAAATATTAAGTGTTTTCACAAAACGAAGATAGTGGCAAGAAATTAAAAATTTAACGTTGATTTTAATGTAGAGCCAATTAAATATTAAGTGTTTTCACAAAACGAAGATAGTGGCAAGAAATTAAAAATTTACGATTGATTTTAATGTAGAGCCAATTAAATATTAAGTGTTTTCACAAAACGAAGATAGTGGCAAGAAATTAAAAATTTAACGTTGATTTTAATGTAGAGCCAATTAAATATTAAGTGTTTTCACAAAACGAAGATAGTGGCAAGAAATTAAAAATTTAACGTTGATTTTAATGTAGAGCCAATTAAATATTAAGTGTTTTCACAAAACGAAGATAGTGGCAATAAATTAAAAATTTACGATTGATTTTAATGTAGAGCCAATTAAATATTAAGTGTTTTCACAAAACGAAGATAGTGGCAAGAAATTAAAAATTTAACGTTGATTTTAATGTAGAGCCAATTAAATATTAAGTGTTTTCACAAAACGAAGATAGTGGCAAGAAATTAAAAATTTAACGTTGATTTTAATATAGAGCCAATTAAATATTAAGTGTTTTCACAAAACGAAGATAGTGGCAAGAAATTAAAAATTTACGATTGATTTTAATGTAGAGCCAATTAAATATTAAGTGTTTTCACAAAATAAAGACAAGTGGCCTGAAATTAAAAATTTAAAATTGATTTTAATGTAGAGCCAATTAAATATTAAATGTTTTCACAAAACGAAGGTAAATGGCAAGATATTAAATATTTAACATTGATTTTAATGTAGAGCCAATTAAATATTAAATGTTTTCACAAAACAAAGGTAAATGACAAGATATTAAATATTTAACATTTATTTTAATGTAGAGCCAATTAAATATTAAATGTTTTCACAAAACAAAGGTAAATGGCAAGATATTAAATATTTAACATTGATTTTAATGTAGAGCCAATTAAATATTAAGTGTTTTCACAAAATAAAGACAAGTGGCCTGAAATTAAAAATTTACCATTGATTTTAATGTAGAGCCAATTAAATATTAAATGTTTTCACAAAACAAAGGTAAATGGCAAGATATTAAATATTTAACATTGATTTTAATGTAGAGCCAATTAAATATTAAGTGTTTTCACAAAATAAAGACAAGTGGCCTGAAATTAAAAATTTACCATTGATTTTAATGTAGAGCCAATTAAATATTAAATGTTTTCACAAAACAAAGGTAAATGGCAAGATATTAAATATTTAACATTGATTTTAATGTAGAGCATATTAAATATTAAATATTTTCACAAAACAAAGGTAAATGGCAAGATATTAAATATTTAACATTGATTTTAACGTAGAGCCAATTGAATATTAAATGTTTTCACAAAACAAAGGTAAATGACAATATATTAAATATTTAACATTGATTTTAATGTAGAGCCAATTAAATATTAAATGTTTTCACAAAACAAAAGTAAATGGCAAGATATTAAATATTTAACATTGATTTTAATGTAGAGCCAATTAAATATTAAATGTTTTCATAAAACAAAGGTAAATGGCAAGATATTCAATATTTAACATTGATTTTAATGTAGAGCCAATTAAATATTAAATGTTTTCACAAAACAAAGGTAAATGGCAAGATATTAAATATTTAACATTGATTTTAATGTAGAGCCAATTAAATATTAAATGTTTTCATAAAACAAAAGTAAATGGCAAGATATTAAATATTTAACATTGATTTTAATGTAGAGCCAATTAAATATTAAATGTTTTCATAAAACAAAGGTAAATGGCAAGATATTAAATATTTAACATTGATTTTAATGTAGAGCCAATTAAATATTAAATGTTTTCATAAAACAAAGGTAAATGGCAAGATATTAAATATTTAACATTGATTTTAATGTAGAGCCAATTAAATATTAAATGTTTTCACAAAACAAAGGTAAATGGCAAGATATTAAATATTTAACATTGATTTTAATGTAGAGCCAATTAAATATTAAATGTTTTCACAAAACAAAAGTAAATGGCAAGATATTAAATATTTAACATTGATTTTAATGTAGAGCCAATTAAATATTAAATGTTTTCACAAAACAAAGGTAAATGGCAAGATATTAAATATTTAACATTGATTTTAATGTAGAGCCAATTAAATATTAAATGTTTTCACAAAACAAAAGTAAATGGCAAGATATTAAATATTTAACATTGATTTTAATGTAGAGCCAATTGAATATTAAATGTTTTCACAAAACAAAGGTAAATGACAAGATATTAAATATTTAACATTTATTTTAATGTAGAGCCAATTAAATATTAAATGTTTTCACAAAACAAAGGTAAATGACAATATATTAAATATTTAACATTGATTTTAATGTAGAGCCAATTAAATATTAAATGTTTTCACAAAACAAAGGTAAATGGCAAGATATTAAATATTTAACATTGATTTTAATGTAGAGCCAATTAAATATTAAATGTTTTCACAAAACAAAGGTAAATGACAAGATATTAAATATTTAACATTTATTTTAATGTAGAGCCAATTAAATATTAAATGTTTTCACAAAACAAAGGTAAATGGCAAGATATTAAATATTTAACATTGATTTTAATGTAGAGCCAATTAAATATTAAATGTTTTCACAAAACAAAGGTAAATGACAAGATATTAAATATTTAACATTTATTTTAATGTAGAGCCAATTAAATATTAAATGTTTTCACAAAACAAAGGTAAATGACAATATATTAAATATTTAACATTGATTTTAATGTAGAGCCAATTAAATATTAAATGTTTTCACAAAACAAAGGTAAATGGCAAGATATTAAATATTTAACATTGATTTTAATGTAGAGCCAATTAAATATTAAATGTTTTCACAAAACAAAGGTAAATGACAAGATATTAAATATTTAACATTTATTTTAATGTAGAGCCAATTAAATATTAAATGTTTTCACAAAACAAAGGTAAATGGCAAGATATTAAATATTTAACATTGATTTTAATTTAGAGCCAATTAAATATTAAATGTTTTCACAAAACAAAGGTAAATGGCAAGATATTAAATATTTAACATTGATTTTAATGTAGAGCCAATTAAATATTAAATGTTTTCACAAAACAAAGGTAAATGACAAGATATTAAATATTTAACATTTATTTTAATGTAGAGCCAATTAAATATTAAATGTTTTCACAAAACAAAGGTAAATGGCAAGATATTAAATATTTAACATTGATTTTAATGTAGAGCCAATTAAATATTAAATGTTTTCACAAAACAAAGGTAAATGGCAAGATATTAAATATTTAACATTGATTTTAATGTAGAGCCAATTAAATATTAAATGTTTTCATAAAACAAAGGTAAATGGCAAGATATTAAATATTTAACATTGATTTTAATGTAGAGCCAATTAAATATTAAATGTTTTCATAAAACAAAGGTAAATGGCAAGATATTAAATTATTTACATTGATTTTAATGTAGAGCCAATTAAATATTAAATGTTTTCATAAAACAAAAGTAAATGGCAAGATATTAAATATTTAACATTGATTTTAATGTAGAGCCAATTAAATATTAAATGTTTTCATAAAACAAAGGTAAATGGCAAGATATTAAATATTTAACATTGATTTTAATGTAGAGCCAATTAAATATTAAATGTTTTCACAAAACAAAGGTAAATGGCAAGATATTAAATATTTAACATTGATTTTAATGTAGAGCCAATTGAGTATTAAATGTTTTCACAAAACAAAGGTAAATGACAAGATATTAAATATTTAACATTTATTTTAATGTAGAGCCAATTAAATATTAAATGTTTTCACAAAACAAAAGTAAATGGCAAGATATTAAATATTTAACATTGATTTTAATGTAGAGCCAATTAAATATTAAATGTTTTCACAAAACAAAAGTAAATGGCAAGATATTAAATATTTAACATTGATTTTAATGTAGAGCCAATTGAATATTAAATGTTTTCACAAAACAAAGGTAAATGACAAGATATTAAATATTTAACATTTATTTTAATGTAGAGCCAATTAAATATTAAATGTTTTCACAAAACAAAGGTAAATGACAATATATTAAATATTTAACATTGATTTTAATGTAGAGCCAATTAAATATTAAATGTTTTCATAAAACAAAGGTAAATGGCAAGATATTAAATATTTAACATTGATTTTAATGTAGAGCCAATTAAATATTAAATGTTTTCACAAAACAAAGGTAAATGGCAAGATATTAAATATTTAACATTGATTTTAATGTAGAGCCAATTGAATATTAAATGTTTTCACAAAACAAAGGTAAATGACAAGATATTAAATATTTAACATTTATTTTAATGTAGAGCCAATTAAATATTAAATGTTTTCACAAAACAAAAGTAAATGGCAAGATATTAAATATTTAACATCGATTTTAATGTAGAGCCAATTAAATAGTAAATGTTTTCACAAAACAAAGGTAAATGGCAAGATATTAAATATTTAACATTGATTTTAATGTAGAGCCAATTAAATATTAAATGTTTTCACAAAACAAAGGTAAATGGCAAGATATTAAATTTTTAACATTGATTTTAATTTAGAGCCAATTAAATATTAAATGTTTTCACAAAACAAAGATAAATGGCAAGATATTAATTATTTAACATTGATTTTAATGTAGAGCCAATTAAATATTAAATGTTTTCATAAAACAAAGGTAAATGGCAAGATATTAAATATTTAACATTGATTTTAATGTAGAGCCAATTAAATATTAAATGTTTTCACAAAACAAAGGTAAATGGCAAGATATTAAATATTTAACATTGATTTTAATGTAGAGCCAATTGAATATTAAATGTTTTCACAAAACAAAGGTAAATGACAAGATATTAAATATTTAACATTTATTTTAATGTAGAGCCAATTAAATATTAAATGTTTTCACAAAACAAAAGTAAATGGCAAGATATTAAATATTTAACATCGATTTTAATGTAGAGCCAATTAAATAGTAAATGTTTTCACAAAACAAAGGTAAATGGCAAGATATTAAATATTTAACATTGATTTTAATGTAGAGCCAATTAAATATTAAATGTTTTCACAAAACAAAGGTAAATGGCAAGATATTAAATTTTTAACATTGATTTTAATTTAGAGCCAATTAAATATTAAATGTTTTCACAAAACAAAGATAAATGGCAAGATATTAATTATTTAACATTGATTTTAATGTAGAGCCAATTAAATATTAAATGTTTTCACAAAAAAAAAGGTAAATGACAATATATTAAATATTTAACATTGATTTTAATGTAGAGCCAATTAAATATTAAATGTTTTCATAAAACAAAGGTAAATGGCAAGATATTAAATATTTAACGTTGATTTTAATGTGGAGCCAATTAAATATTAAGTGTTTTCACAAAACGAAGATAGTGGCAAGAAATTAAAAATTTAACGTTGATTTTAATGTAGAGCCAATTAAATATTAAGTGTTTTCACAAAACGAAGATAGTGGCAAGAAATTAAAAATTTAACGTTGATTTTAATGTAGAGCCAATTAAATATTAAGTGTTTTCACAAAACGAAGATAGTGGCAAGAAATTAAAAATTTAACGTTGATTTTAATGCAGAGCCAATTAAATATTAAGTGTTTTCACAAAATAAAGACAAGTGGCCTGAAATTAAAAATTTACCATTGATTTTAATGTAGAGCCAATTAAATATTAAATGTTTTCACAAAACAAAGGTAAATGGCAAGATATTAAATATTTAACATTGATTTTAATGTAGAGCCAATTAAATATTAAGTGTTTTCACAAAATAAAGACAAGTGGCCTGAAATTAAAAATTTACCATTGATTTTAATGTAGAGCCAATTAAATATTAAATGTTTTCACAAAACAAAGGTAAATGGCAAGATATTAAATATTTAACATTGATTTTAATGTAGAGCCAATTAAATATTAAATGTTTTCACAAAACAAAGGTAAATGGCAAGATATTAAATATTTAACATTGATTTTAATGTAGAGCCAATTAAATATTAAATGTTTTCACAAAACAAAGGTAAATGGCAAGATATTAAATATTTAACTTTGATTTTAATGTAGAGCCAATTAAATATTAAATGTTTTCACAAAACAAAGGTAAATGGCAAGATATTAAATATTTAACATTGATTTTAATGTAGAGCCAATTAAATATTAAATGTTTTCACAAAACAAAGGTAAATGGCAAGATATTAAATATTTAACTTTGATTTTAATGTAGAGCCAATTAAATATTAAGTGTTTTCACAAAACGAAGATAGTGGCAAGAAATTAAAAATTTACGATTGATTTTAATGTAGAGCCAATTAAATATTAAGTGTTTTCACATAACGAAGATAGTGGCAAGAAATTAAAAATTTAACGTTGATTTTAATGTAGAGCCAATTAAATATTAAGTGTTTTCACAAAACGAAGATAGTGGCAAGAAATTAAAAATTTAACGTTGATTTTAATGTAGAGCCAATTAAATATTAAGTGTTTTCACAAAACGAAGATAGTGGCAAGAAATTAAAAATTTAACGTTGATTTTAATGTAGAGCCAATTAAATATTAAGTGTTTTCACAAAATAAAGACAAGTGGCCTGAAATTAAAAATTTACCATTGATTTTAATGTAGAGCCAATTAAATATTAAATGCTTTCACAAAACAAAGGTAAATGGCAAGATATTAAATATTTAACATTGATTTTAATGTAGAGCCAATTAAATATTAAGTGTTTTCACAAAATAAAGACAAGTGGCCTGAAATTAAAAATTTACCATTGATTTTAATGTAGAGCCAATTAAATATTAAATGTTTTCACAAAACAAAGGTAAATGGCAAGATATTAAATATTTAACATTGATTTTAATGTAGAGCCAATTAAATATTAAGTGTTTTCACAAAATAAAGACAAGTGGCCTGAACCTAAAAATTTACCATTGATTTTAATGTAGAGCCAATTAAATATTAAATGTTTTCACAAAACAAAGGTAAATGGCAAGATATTAAATATTTAACATTGATTTTAATGTAGAGCATATTAAATATTAAATGTTTTCACAAAACAAAGGTAAATGGCAAGATATTAAATATTTAACATTGATTTTAACGTAGAGCCAATTGAATATTAAATGTTTTCACAAAACAAAGGTAAATGACAATATATTAAATATTTAACATTGATTTTAATGTAGAGCCAATTAAATATTAAATGTTTTCACAAAACAAAAGTAAATGGCAAGATATTAAATATTTAACATTGATTTTAATGTAGAGCCAATTAAATATTAAATGTTTTCATAAAACAAAGGTAAATGGCAAGATATTAAATATTTAACATTGATTGTAATGTAGAGCCAATTAAATATTAAATGTTTTCACAAAACAAAGGTAAATGGCAAGATATTAAATATTTAACATTGATTTTAATGTAGAGCCAATTAAATATTAAATGTTTTCATAAAACAAAAGTAAATGGCAAGATATTAAATATTTAACATTGATTTTAATGTAGAGCCAATTGAATATTAAATGTTTTCACAAAACAAAGGTAAATGACAAGATATTAAATATTTAACATTTATTTTAATGTAGAGCCAATTAAATATTAAATGTTTTCACAAAACAAAAGTAAATGGCAAGATATTAAATATTTAACATTGATTTTAATGTAGAGCCAATTAAATATTAAATGTTTTCACAAAACAAAAGTAAATGGCAAGATATTAAATATTTAACATTGATTTTAATGTAGAGCCAATTAAATATTAAATGTTTTCATAAAACAAAGGTAAATGGCAAGATATTAAATATTTAACATTGATTGTAATGTAGAGCCAATTAAATATTAAATGTTTTCACAAAACAAAGGTAAATGGCAAGATATTAAATATTTAACATTGATTTTAATGTAGAGCCAATTAAATATTAAATGTTTTCATAAAACAAAGGTAAATGGCAAGATATTAAATTTTTAACATTGATTTTAATGTAGAGCCAATTAAATATTAAATGTTTTCACAAAACAAAAGTAAATGGCAAGATATTAAATATTTAACATTGATTTTAATGTAGAGCCAATTAAATATTAAATGTTTTCATAAAACAAAGGTAAATGGCAAGATATTAAATATTTAACATTGATTGTAATGTAGAGCCAATTAAATATTAAATGTTTTCACAAAACAAAGGTAAATGGCAAGATATTAAATATTTAACATTGATTTTAATGTAGAGCCAATTGAATATTAAATGTTTTCACAAAACAAAGGTAAATGACAAGATATTAAATATTTAACATTTATTTTAATGTAGAGCCAATTAAATATTAAATGTTTTCACAAAACAAAGGTAAATGACAATATATTAAATATTTAACATTGATTTTAATGTAGAGCCAATTAAATATTAAATGTTTTCATAAAACAAAGGTAAATGGCAAGATATTAAATATTTAACATTGATTTTAATGTAGAGCCAATTAAATATTAAATGTTTTCATAAAACAAAGGTAAATGGCAAGATATTAAATATTTAACATTGATTTTAATGTAGAGCCAATTGAATATTAAATGTTTTCACAAAACAAAGGTAAATGACAAGATATTAAATATTTAACATTTATTTTAATGTAGAGCCAATTAAATATTAAATGTTTTCACAAAACAAAAGTAAATGGCAAGATATTAAATATTTAACATCGATTTTAATGTAGAGCCAATTAAATAGTAAATGTTTTCACAAAACAAAGGTAAATGGCAAGATATTAAATATTTAACATTGATTTTAATGTAGAGCCAATTAAATATTAAATGTTTTCACAAAACAAAGGTAAATGGCAAGATATTAAATTTTTAACATTGATTTTAATGTAGAGCCAATTAAATATTAAATGTTTTCACAAAACAAAGGTAAATGGCAAGATATTAAATTTTTAACATTGATTTTAATTTAGAGCCAATTAAATATTAAATGTTTTCACAAAACAAAGATAAATGGCAAGATATTAATTATTTAACATTGATTTTAATGTAGAGCCAATTATATATTAAGTGTTTTCACAAAACAAAGATAAGTGGCAAGAAATTAAAAATTTACCATTGATTTTAATGTAGAGCCAATTAAATATTAAATGTTTTCATAAAACAAAGGTAAATGGCAAGATATTAAATATTTAACATTGATTTTAATGTAGAGCCAATTAAATATTAAATGTTTTCACAAAACAAAGGTAAATGGCAAGATATTAAATATTTAACATTGATTTTAATTTAGAGCCAATTAAATATTAAATGTTTTCACAAAACAAAGATAAATGGCAAGATATTAATTATTTAACATTGATTTTAATGTAGAGCCAATTATATATTAAGTGTTTTCACAAAACAAAGATAAGTGGCAAGAAATTAAAAATTTACCATTGATTTTAATGTAGAGCCAATTAAATATTAAATGTTTTCATAAAACAAAGGTAAATGGCAAGATATTAAATATTTAACATTGATTTTAATGTAGAGCCAATTAAATATTAAATGTTTTCACAAAACAAAGGTAAATGGCAAGATATTAAATATTTAACATTGATTTTAATGTAGAGCCAATTGAATATTAAATGTTTTCACAAAACAAAGGTAAATGACAAGATATTAAATATTTAACATTTATTTTAATGTAGAGCCAATTAAATATTAAATGTTTTCACAAAACAAAAGTAAATGGCAAGATATTAAATATTTAACATCGATTTTAATGTAGAGCCAATTAAATAGTAAATGTTTTCACAAAACAAAGGTAAATGGCAAGATATTAAATATTTAACATTGATTTTAATGTAGAGCCAATTAAATATTAAATGTTTTCACAAAACAAAGGTAAATGGCAAGATATTAAATTTTTAACATTGATTTTAATTTAGAGCCAATTAAATATTAAATGTTTTCACAAAACAAAGATAAATGGCAAGATATTAATTATTTAACATTGATTTTAATGTAGAGCCAATTATATATTAAGTGATTTCACAAAACAAAGATAAGTGGCAAGAAATTAAAATTTTAACATTGATTTTAATGTAGAGCCAGTTAAATATTAAGTGTTTTCACAAAACGAAGTTAAGTGGCAAGATATTAAATATTTAACATTGATTTTAATGCAGAGCCAATTAAATATCAAGTGTTTTCACAAAACAAAGATAAGTGGAAAGAAATTAAAACTTTCACAATGATTTTTATGTAGAGTCAATTAAATATTAATTGTTTTAACAAAAGGAAGATAAGTGGGTAGAAAATAACAACCACACATTGTTATACAGAAAACTAAATACTAAGTGCCTCACAAAATTAACTAAACTGACTAACAAATAATAACGGTTTTAACAAAAGAGTTGCAGAGTAATTAGCTATAAAATTAAAATTAAAAATTATTCTAATCACAGAAAATATTTTTGAAACATATTACTTATACATAAAGATAAGAGATTGTTACTAAGTGGCTTTGAAAGTACACACATTTATGTGTACTTCCCAAAAGTAAATCCATTTAGTAAATGACAGATTGTTTTATAAAAGGAACAATAATGATTATAAAATGAGAAAGCAAAGACTTTAAAACTATGACAGTAAATAGGTTTAACAACCTAGTTAAAATAATCGTGTATTTCTTCTCAAGGTATTTTGGGATAGAAAAACAATGGAGTATCAACGAAACGTGTTCCTCTGAGAAAAAATAGAGAAACAAAGAACAAGAGAAATGACAAACCCAATAATGGAACCTGTCAGCAGGTCTTAAGGACAGCCTCTCCAACAGAAGTAAAATCTTTTACAGGCTTGTGTAAATGGAAGAATGGGTGAAGAAAATCACCAAAATGCGGTAACAGGGTATGTTTTGAAAGTAAATTCAAGAAAAATAAGAGAAGATAGCGGAAATAATTAGCAATGGCTGTAACAGCATTATGCAGAGCGACTTCGGTCCCAGTAAGTGTATAGTGAAGGAGCTTGCCTTAATGTAATTACAATACGCCCGGGATGTAAGAGTGCCGGGGAGCTAGAGTGAGGAGGTGATACAGTTTGGCAGTTGGTAAGAAATTCCTTTTCGGTAAAATGTGCTTATGTCCAAAAGAGGAACTCTGAATCAAACCTTTAGCCTTGTCGTTTCAGATACCATAAAATAATGTGCTTTTTCCTTATAATATACTGATAATGCATATTTATTTATTGAGCAAATTATTGAACTCATTTGAAAACATTTTAAAATATTTAACAAATTGTTGATAATTTTGAAAAACATATTTATATTATTGAACAACTACTTACATTTTCTCAAATATTTATAATCAACGACAATAACTGTTAAAATATTACACAATAATCAAATAAAAATTTGAAATTAATAGCCATTTTGCCAAATGTTGAAAATATTGCTATCTCTAAAGATGAAAAACTTGATTTGTACGCGATACTTTTACAAATTTCTCTATCTTTAACAAAAAGTATCTTTAACAAATTTCTCTATCTGTTGAAGTTGAATATAATCTACTCATAAAAAATCAATTATACAAAAAAAATCATTTATTTATTGCATCATGTTAAAATTATGGTTTTAATTATTAAATATTAAAAATTTATTTTACGTGTTTTAATTTTAACTCTTTATAAACACGCACGCGCGCGCGAACACTGACATACGCAAACATACATGCATCCACATGCTAGCTCGTTCGCTCGAGTACACACACATAAATGCGCGCATACACACAAACACATACACACACACAGACACACACACACACACACACACACACACACACTCACAAACACACACAAAGATACACACGCACACGAGCGCGCACGCCCACGTGCTCGCTTGCATGGACACACACACATCCCCACACAGACGCGCACATACACACCAGCACGCATATGTAATACTGACGCAGCTACATGATGCTTCCCCTGTCCTCTCACACGCACTCGCCCTGCGCTATCCCCTCATTACGATAATTGTATTTACCGTTCCTCCCTTAATACAACTCATGTAAGAAGTGCTACGACACTTGTTATTAGGATATCATCGTTGGGTAAAATCGCACTAACCTTAATTTTCCCCTAATTTATGCAAAAGCGATTATATTTTTTGTGATATACGTATATAACATTGATTATATATGGAAATAAAAATATAAATATATATATATATATATATATATATATATATATTTAATGAATTAAAAATATTTCAAAAACAAGAATACTTTTAATGAATATATTTATTCAAAGCTTTTCGCCGATAAAATAGTACCAGCATCTTCAGGAAAATAATTATCTAATATTGTTACAAAAGTAAATCATATGTGCTACAAATGACCATATGTTTAAAAGTATTGCACTTTATGTATTTTTTTTCTATAACATCAATCAATGACCTTATAAATAGTTTGATGCCTTGATCTCACTTGAATTTGTTCATCAATTAATTTGTCTTTAACAAGATCAAGGCACCAAACTATTTATAAGGTCATTGATGTTATAGAAAAAATTACATAAAGTGCAATACTTTTAAACATATCGTCATTTGTAGCACATATGATTTATTTTTGTAAAAATATTACATAATTATTTTCCTGAAGATGCTGGTACTATTTTATCGGCGAAAAGCTTTAAATAAACATATTCATTAAAAGTATTCTTATTTTTGAAATATGTTTAATTCATTAACTATATTACAATAAAATATATCACCATATTTAATATATATATATATATATATATATATATATATATATATATATATATATATAGAGAGAGAGAGAGAGAGAGAGAGAGAGAGAGAGAAATATTGTAAAATATAAATTTTTAAATTATAAAAAAAGTAATTACTTTTAATAATAAATAATTAACCCAACGATTTTAAACAACAGTAACATAATTTTTTTGAGAATTATGCACAATTGCTACTATATATAGTCTACTGAACGCAATTGACTATCATTAACACAAGTAGTATAAACAATATCCTTGGGGTAGTTTTATTGTAAAATATAAAACGTAAACTATATATATATATATATATATATATATATATATATATATATATATATATATATATATATATAAAGAACAAAAGTCAAAATACAAATACAAGAATTATATTTGAATTTACAATTCAAAGCTTTTCGTTGGCTAACAGTACCAACATCATCAGGAATATTCCTGATGATGTTGGTACTGTTAGCCAACGAAAAGCTTTGAATTGTAAATTCAAATATAATTCTTGTATTTGTATTTTGACTTTTGTTTTTTATTAATACACAAGAAAACATATTGCGATATTTATATATATATATATATATATATATATATATATATATATATATATATACATATATATATATATAACTGTTATGTTACAATTGTATACTTTAACGATGGCAAAACTATTCATGAAAAAATTTGAAGGGTTAAAGGAATGTTAGATTTTCAGCGTTAAATGGAACGTAGCGAGAAGGGGTAGTGGGTTGGAAGTCTGGATGGATGCAGGAAATATCGATAAAGATATGGGATTTCACAGCGTCCCACTTCTGGCACCTGGCACACAGCACCTGGAACAAAGCCATGGAATCTTCTTCTTTGTGAACGGGAAATCTAATTTTCCGTGTAATTTAATATTGAGTTATTCGATAGAAATACATATCTCTATTGTGACGTCACTGATACGGAATAATAACCCGTGCATTTAAGCTCTGTGTTATCCCTTCATCTAAATATATTGTGGTTTAATAAACGATAAAATAATATGAATAATATAAATACTGATATAATGCATTATCAGAGTTCTGATTTATAAAACACATTTTATAGAAAATCTGTCAATAATAGACTATTTCAAATTATCATCCCAACAGATCATTTCAATAATAGAATCATTTGATACGCAAAATATTTGAATATAATCACGTTTTAAATTTTATTTGTTTGTTTTTAATTTATTATATATATATATATATATATATATATATATATATATATTTATATAAATATCGCAGTATGTTTTCTTGTGTATTAATAAAGAACAAAAGTCTAAATACAAATACAAGAATTATAATTGAATTGTTTAATATTCCTGATGATGTTGGTACTGTTAGTTAACGAAAAGCTTTGAATTGTTAATTCAATTATAATTCTTGTATTTGTATTTAGACTTTTGTTCTTTATATATATATATATATACATATATATATATATATATATATACAGCAAAACTTCTATTAAACGGACACATACGGCGTTTAGTGGAGGGGTGGTAGGGAGAAGCCTAATTTCAAAAATGATTACAGTATTAATTACACACTCATTTCTAATCCATTATACAATAGGCTACAGTATTTAACTAATACTAATAATAATGTATTGTATTAATTACCAATACTAATGTACAGTATAGTATTTTTTTTTTAAATTAATATGGTAGGCAATATTTTTATAAATACAGTATACAGTACAATAAATACTGTACTGTACAGTTACTAAATATACATTCTAACTCAAATTTTAAAAAACACTGAAACAATACAGGAATACAGTACTTTACATTAATTTAATCGGTGAATTTACTGTAGAGCCTAGCCTATAATAATTTTAAAAAAGATTAATCGTCGTTTGTTTTCATGAGCGGTGGGACTGTACAACAGTTAGGCGCTCTTTTTTTGAAATCTTCCCCCTCTAACACACGTTTCGTTTTTTAAATACTTCGTTTTTCCGGGTAAAGCACGGAAAAGCAATCCCGTTTCATCGGCATTGAAGACATCTTCACGTGCATAAGAATTGATAATTCCTGGCAATTTGTTTTCAAAATCACTCACTTTATTTCTATCTGCCGAAGGACTTTCGTCCAAAATTGTTTTAAAAGAAATCATGTCGTGTAGGCTTACAGAATTGTTAGAGCCATCCAGCAGATGTCATGAAATTGTCCATCCCGAGTTCACTCGCCCCTTTTAAGGCTTTTGTTTATATTATGGGCCCGAAAGTTGAAATAGTTCGAGCTCTAACCTTTTGAAACCAATCATAAACTACTGTCTTGCCCGATCCATGCCCAGTAAAGTCTCTCAGCATTATTAGGATTCCGTTTTCACTGAATTGCTTTAAAGTTAGATATTTGTTTATTATTATTTCTGCTGCACTCGTTTTACCTATCTTAAAACCCTCTGCAATTTTCCGAGCACCACATTTTTCACTGTCAGCATAATGAATTACGACTACTTTTTTACTTAGGCTCATGCACTTGTGAGGAGCCATGTATAAAATTCTGATTGTATACGCAGTTATTACAGCTACGTTTTGCAGTGCATTTGTCCGCATATCAAAGATGCAAATAACAAAAAAAAAAGGCAACAACGACTGTTCGTTGTCCGTTTAAAGGAGGGAAAAATCCCATGTACGTAATAATATATTTTTCGGTTCCCAGAGAAATGTCCGTTCAAGAGAAGTGTCCTCATTGGAGGTGTCCGTTAAGGGAGGTTCCACTGTATGTATGTATATATATATATATATATATATATATATATATATATATATACATACATACAGTGATATGTTAATATGGTGATATGTTTTCTTATGATATGTTAATTCAAAAACAAGAAATATCGGCTGGTACTGTTTTATCGGCGAAAAGCTTTGAATAAATATGTATTAGAGGTATTCTTGTTTTTGAAATATGTTTAATTTATTATATATATATATATATATATATATATATATATATATATATATATATATATATATATTATAAACACACGCGCGCGCGCCCACATACATACACAAATGTATATATATAAAGAACATAAGTCAAAATACAAATACAAGAAATATAATTGAATTTACAATTCAAAGCTTTTCGTTGGCTAAAGTACCAACATCATCAGGAATACTAAACAATTCTAATGACAAACTAAGAAAACACTTAAAGATAGATATAAAGAGCATTTTAATGCATATAAAAAGCCAGAAATTTATAAATCAAATTTTGCTAGTCTTTGTATTAATAATAATCACTAATTTCCTAATATAGATAATATGATACTTGTAAAAGAAATTAACAAAGGCCTGAGAATGAATATTTATGAAGCTGTAGAAATACATAAATATAATACTAATAATGATTTGATAAATGAACAAATACAAGTAAAATCTAAATTTGATAATATATTCAGTGTTTTTAATGTTAGGGCAGCAAAATAAAAATTTTTAACAACATTGTAATTGATTTGGCAAAGCTATTTATTTGATCTAATTTGCACATATGTTAATTTTAATTGTTTAATATTCCTGATGATGTTGGTACTGTTAGCCAACGAAAAGAAAATGAATTGTAAATTCAATTATAATTCTTGTATTTGTATTTTGACTTATGTTCTTTATTAATACACAAGAATTACATATTGCGATATATATATATATATATATATATATATATATATATATTTTAACCGAGACTATATTTATACTGCAAAAATATATGTCTGCGAATGATAACAGCTTAAAAAACTCTGCGCTGACACCCCAAAAATATACAAAGAAAAAACTAATACTGGATCACACGCAAAAGCTATATAAAATCAAGATTTTTCTCTACTTTTATTCATACAAACTCTCACAATGTATTTAAGGAGACATTACAAACACCTTAATAGAAATATAAGTAGAAAAATATACATTTTGTATAATGTGACTGTAAGTACGAAGAAGATGTAGGCGTTATATGTGGGGCCAAAAAATCTTGTTTTATCTCTAAATTTCCGAAATTTGCTCGTAGAGGTTTAATTATATGGGATTGTAAACTTCTTCTTAAACTATATTTCACTATATCTCGCGTCATTGTGCTGAGTTGTATTAGAGCTATTATTTATAATATTTATCACAACGATTAGAATATTACTCAAAATAAACAACGCAAATTATTTTCCGTGTATTATTCTGTGTACTTTAAATACAAAGTGTGTAAATAAAATTTAAGTTGTTTGTTTTTGGAAGGGAATTTACAACTCGCGGCCCGGAGTAACCCTTACTCGGCGAAAATTACAGCAGAAATATACCCCTTTGGAGAGGCGATAGGGAAGGGTTAATACAAACTAAAACAATTAATTGTTTAAACGACTCCCACCCTCTTGTCTTCCTCTTAGGCGAAATATTTATTGCTTTGGCTTTTAACTCGCCATTAATCAAAGGGTACGGTTTTCAATAATAATAATACAAGTATTAAGTGTATTTAAGGAAAACACTGCGCGCGTGATTGTGTAGGCGCAGTATAGTGAATCACTTGTTTATAAGTAGTAATATTATTTGTTGTAAATTTAATAAAACTAATATTAGTAACAGTAGCAGTATTAATTTTTTAAAATATGAGTAACTTAGACAATTTAAATAAGTAGCTAGAGTTAGATTGTAAAATATTCCTGAAATATATATATATATATATATATATATATATATATATATATATATATATATATATATATATATATATATATATATATATATATATATATATATATATATAATTTGGTTTGAAGAACAATCTCATCGAATTATGTACAAAATTCTTAATATATTTATAAATTACAAATCAACAAGAGAAATAAATGTAGCCTACTCCTTAAAAATTTAAAAAAATTTAAAACAATTAAATTATTTCTTTTGATGTTTTTAACTGTGGAAACAAATCGTTATATTGTAACCGAAATATATAAAATAAGATGTCCAAAATGAATTTTAATCAACTTATATTCAAAAGATAATATCAAGACACTTGACATTTGGAGTGCACCTTACGAGAGTGCAATCAGAAGGCGTTTAAGTTTCAATTTTAAAGTGAAGCTATATAAAACTTTCGTAGAAATCAATATTCATCTTATATGCCAGCAGATATGTTGTGGTTTTGGAAGTGCTGTCTATATGCCAGCAGATATGTTGGGGTTTTGGATGTGCTGTCTATATGCCAGCAGATATGTTGGGGTTTTGGAAGTGCTGTCTATATGCCAGCAGATATGTTGGGGTTTTGGAAGTGCTGTCTATATGCCAGCAGATATGTTGGGGTTTTGGAAGTGCTGTCTATATGCCAGCAGATATGTTGGGGTTTTGGAAGTATACCTGTCTGTTGGTATTATGCATAAATAATTAAGTAGGATGTTATAAAATAACAAACACAAATTTAATATTTTATATTTTTGAATGCTTGTCAAAGTGGTCAAAATTTTTTAACCTAATTATTTTCTAATAAATATAAATATTGTAGACATTCAAGTTGCTTTTATTATTATAAATGATGTTTCTCTTCATACCTTTAACACTAATTAGACAGGGTAGAGCTTTACTTGGATTATACCGTGTTCAAGAAATGTAAACAGGCCTTCCTACGCTTCAGCCGCCCACCAAGTACTCGTTTCCACAGGTTGAGCGACCTGAGACTGAAATCACTTTCTGCTACCGGAAATCGAGCACAGATCCTTCAGGTTAGTAATACAGTAGAGCGTGGATAATTCGAACGTCAAAAATCCGAACCGTCAAAAATGCAAACGCGGGTTTAACATTCTGTTACACCTGATCCCCGCTTTCTTTTTAGTTTATTTCGTAATATTGCTAAAGGTGTGGATATATTTGAGTGAAACTCGAGGGCATATCCCCCTTACATATCACGCACCAGAAAAAAACAATTCAGTTGATTTTGAGACGATAGACAACCCACAAAGGCAGTTTAAAGTGGTTTTGGCGTAGAATTCACGCATATGCGTGTAACGTTGTACAGATTCATGTTAAAAAACCTTACTTTTTTAACTTAATTATAGCGTGGAATTAACTAGCCCAGAGAGTGAACAATCTCATGCTGACACCGATGAAATCCGTCTGAAGCGCTTGAGGTTGTGAGAGAGAAGGTCATGTTATGCCAGTTAGTTCCAGGCTTTCAAGAATACGACGAAACTGACGCTGTGGAACGGTTGGATCTCGATACAAATTACTTAGGTTACGAAATCCAGGATGATAACGACATCGTCTTCAGAACCAGAAAATCCAGAATGCAGTGATAACGAAGAAGCAGACGATTAAATTCATAAATTCAATATATGAAAATTTAGAGAAAATTATGTTTTGGTACGAAACCTAGCCCGAATGCACTCATACTCATACTTAAGTGAATGAAGGATTTGGGCAGTAGAAAACGAATTTCGAAACTCACTTTACCCAAAATTAGTTGTTTTTCATATATTAAATGTTAGTGATGTCGTACAGTTGTGTTTATTATTTTGTGTGTGTGTGTGTGTATAGGTACCTACAAACATTTGTAAATTTATAGTGAATTGTTTTTGTAAAATAAGTGCATTATTTTGGATTTAAAGATAGATGTAAATTGAAGAATAATAGTTACGTACATATGTAAGTTACATGAAGTGTTTATTGTCATTCATCTTAACATTTTTAGTACAACTAGGAATATCTAGGTTGTGTTTAAAAATCCGAAAAAATCGGAAATCCGAAAAGTCAAAATTAGTTCGGATTTTCGACGCTCTCCTGTAAATCCTTTAATCACTTGACTACCCAGCCCTATACCTACATACAATAACATCCAAGTCACTGAAACTCTTAATTCTTATCACTGCTAAAATACAGGATACCAAAAGATATAAATTTTAAAGAACACAGGCCATAGACTAGAGAGGAGTGAGAATTTATCTGCATACACATACCTGCACATGCTTAAAACATGATCTGTGCACCTGAGAGGATATGTTTTCAACTTGCTAAGCACAGCGAAAGTACAAAGAATTGATATACGAGAACAAATCACATATGAGACACGCAATTCGTAGATTTCGTGACTCTTGATCATCGGCGAAACATTTACATTTGAACTGAACAGATTGAGTTAGTGAACTTACAGTAATTACTTTGTAATACTATTATATGGTTTAGGGGTCACAAGAATGTAATTTATTTAAAACAATTACAAACAAAGTTAAAAAGTATCCAGAAACGGATAGTGATGTCCCGATACGACATTAAATTACTGAGAACGCCCTGTACTCGGTCGACAACCCTACTGAGGGTGTTAACAAATTTATAACTCTGTGAGTCACACAGAGACGGCAGGGCATGTTCTAATTAACGATCTTCTTATTACTGTACATGAAGCCGGCAAGTCTGAAAGTTCAAAGCTATGACGCAGCTACGCAAAACTCCGGTCCCCTCATGACGTCATAATGGCGTCTGCCCTCTAACCGTTGTGTTACGGCTTTATTTCGTGAAACTATTTCTTGTGAAAAGTCACAACTTCACGCTACATTTATAAAAGCGAGAGGATATGACGTCATGAATAATCACAATAAAGTAAGCGACGTTGAAAAGGGTAACAACAATGCCATGTGTCTACCAAGTGATATGATTCAGAAGAGACACGGTAGATCTGCCTTACTTGGGTCATGCGGTAATGCTCTACTTCTGCCATATAAGCGTTCTCGGCCGAAACAGATGCTAATAACAAATAACAAAATAAATAAAAAACATATTCGCTGACGTCCCAACTACTTACAATTTTGAAAAACAATATTCACCCCCCCCCCCCCGTTCACCTATAACCTTACAAAATCAATGTTTTGTCTTGATTTTTTACCTTGAAACTATCAAAATGCATCGAAACGTATTTACACTTTTTTTTGTTACCACGGAAGGTTAATTTTTTATAATATTTTATTTGGGACTACGTTTTTGGACCGAGCAGAGCCAGAAAAATCAGAGATATTCTTTGGCGATACCGGGGATCGTACATAGGAAATTTAGATTGATACAAGGCTTTAAAGTCTTATGCAACCGTCTAAAAAATCTCTTTCCCACAAATATAAAAATAGATAAATCCTATTGTGACGGACAGAGGAGATTTCGTTTTCAATGTGACGGACAGAGGAGATTGCGTTTTCAATGTGACGGACAGAGGAGATTTCGTATTCAATGTCACGGACAGAGGAGATTTCGTTTTCAATGTGACGGGCAGAGGAGATTTCGTTTTCAATGTGACGGACAGAGATGATTTCGTTTTCAATGTGACGGACAGAGGAGATTTCGTTTTCAATGTCACGGACAGAGGAGATTTCGTTTTCAATGTGACGGGCAGAGGAGATTTCGTTTTCAATGTGACGGACAGAGATGATTTCGTTTTCAATGTGACGGACAGAGGAGATTTCGTTTTCAATGTGACGGACAGAGATGATTTCGTTTTCAATGTGACGGACAGAGGAGATTTCGTTTTCAATGTGACGGACAGAGATGATTTCGTTTTCAATGTGACGGACAGAGGAGATTTCGTTTTCAATGTGACGGACAGAGGAGATTTCGTTTTCAATGTGACGGACAGAGGAGATTTCGTTTTCAATGTGACGGACAGAGGAGATTTCGTTTTCAATGTGACGGACAGAGGGAATTTCGTTTTCAATACAGTAACAGTAACATGTAACGTAAATAAATCGAAATTTCGTCGTACCACACAAATTACAGTGCAATATTAAGAATAATTTGTCTTTGGATACGTAAATACCTTGGCACAACAGAACTCATTTGTAAAATCACAACTATATAAAGGGGCTCACAAAATGATGAAGTGACTGAAAGTTTTGAAGGGGAAACATTTATAGCGACGCATACAAAAGCTTATTGGATGGACTAACATATAATTTCGCTACAATATAATTTCCGTCACGTTACGCTGAGTCACCTCAAAGTGAATTAAATGATAACATATGATTTCATGCGACAGCTGATTTTGTGTTATAGGTTATGTTGTAGAACAGCTGTTTTACACGTAGGTTGTGTTACATTATTTATTAAAGATTGGTAATTTGTTTAAACAAATTGTATTGAGTAAGCACATGTAATAAATGTTTTTGTTGCCCACATTATTTTCTTATTAACTACATTAAGTATTAGTCTTTATTAAATACATTCTTTAAAAAAAGATATAAAAGTTAAAGGAAAAATGTATAAATTGATATTTTCGGCGATTTTTGTTGAAGATTTTGCAAAGCTCTAGTTTGTTATTTCTATTTCAAATTTTGGTGTTAAATGTAAAAATCTATAATATAGATATGTATTATTATTAATAATAATATTATTATTGTTTGTTATAAAATTATTATCACAAGAAATATATACAAATCACAATAATAAAAACTTTATTGTTAAACGCGTTTCGATGACATTATGTCACCATCTTCAGTGATGATATCCCAAACAAAATTTAAATTTAAAAAAATGGAACAAAACAAGATTTTTTAAAATTTAGGTTGTGTTTGTGATAGCATCACTGAAGATTGTGACATAATGTCATTGAAATGCGTTTGAGATAAAGTTTCTATAATTGTGAGTTGTATATTTCTTGTGTTTATAACCTTAACTCACAAGCCAGCTCGAATATTGTTTATAAAATTATTGTTTTAGTACCTAGCGTTTATAATAGTACACTTATATTTCGTTCGTTGGCAAAGGTATTAGTTCTAATTTTTCAATTTAAGTTAAAATGTTGTTGTTAAATGTAAACTGTCTGTATTATTATTTCTTAAAAATATGAAAAATGTGTAGGTAATTTCTCACTACGCAAAATTAAATGTTTTCTTCTTTCTAGAGCTTATATTGACTGGGCTAAGACTAGGTTCACGAGTTACAACTTTGCTTGTAAAATATTGACAACACTTTGTCAACATAAGCTTCTTCGGTGATCCCGAATTATTAATGCCAGCATCGCTGAAGCTTTTAATTATATAGACAGCAGCTGTCACTGAACTATACAACTAACGTGCTAAGGTTTCCAAGTCCTAAAGGTTGAGCTACCTTCTTTATAAGAGGTTGGCGCACAATTGCTACTAAAACTTTACTCTGCGATGTCGTGACTATTAGCACAGCACCTTGTACATCTCCTTGTGTTATATTTAATACACTTGCATTTGCTCGTTCAAGCGCAGTTCTATTCCAGATAAGCGATTCCGTCCACGCGGTGCATTTTACTTATTGCCAGTAACAGAGGGCCTATGTTCTCATTCCTTAAACTTTTCCTTACAAAAGTTGTGAGTGACAAACGCCTTATTATGACTCCGAAATAAAGGACCAATGCAGATACTTGGCCCAGCACATGTTAGGCTAACATGTCTACCTGATCCATCAACCCTCTTTATTTTTTTTATTTGCAAGGGAGGTAGATATTAATCACATACTTATGACCAAAATAGTGAGTAAGTCTACTTAAAGTATGGTTATCCTACTCACCATTACAAGTATCTCTACTCAATTCTATCTGCCTTTTTCTATACCTTGTTAACAAAGAGGTAACTGGTAAATTAGAAACCGATAGAAGATCCTATTTACGTTGCGATTCTGCATAGGCAATACCATGCTACCCTCCTTATGACTATACCCATGCTCACATCCCATTCCTTTCCTTCGAGAATATTTATTCTGCCTATCTTCCTTCGCACTATAAGGAAATACAATCTTTGTTTAGACTAAGGATTATTTCTAAGCGTTACGATAATTAACTAATCGAAATAATTTACAAAATAATAGTATATCCATAGTAAAACTAACTTATAATATAATTCTTATTTAATTATACTAAACACAACATAGAGTTTAAGTATGATCCACTGGATGACTTTATATTCGAGTGTGTAAGTATGATCCACTGAATGACTTGTGTATTCTAGTGTGTAAGTATGATCCACTGAATGACTTTGTATTCGAGTGTGTAAGTATGATCCACTGAATGACTTTATATTCGAGTGTGTAAGTATGATCCACTGAATGACTTGTGTATTCGAGTGTGTAAGTATGATCCACTGAATGACTTTGTATTCGAGTGTGTAAGTATGATCCACTGAATGACTTTGTATTCGAGTGTGTAAGTATGATCCACTGAATGACTTTGTATTCGAGTGTGTAAGTATGATCCACTGGATGACTTGTGTATTCGAGTGTGTAAGTATGATCCACTGAATGAGTTTGTATTCGAGTGTGTAAGTATGATCCACTGAATGACTTTGTATTCGAGTGTGTAAGTATGATCCACTGAATGACTTTATATTCGAGTGTGTAAGTATGATCCACTGAATGACTTTGTATTCGAGTGTGTAAGTATGATCCACTGAATGACTTTATATTCGAGTGTGTAAGTATGATCCACTGAATGACTTGTGTATTCGAGTGTGTAAGTATGATCCACTGAATGACTTTGTATTCGAGTGTGTAAGTATGATCCACTGAATGACTTGTGTATTCGAGTGTGTAAGTATGATCCACTGAATGACTTTGTATTCGAATGTGTAAGTATGATCCACTGAATGACTTTGTATTCGAGTGTGTAAGTATGATCCACTGAATGACTTGTGTATTCGAGTGTGTAAGTATGATCCACTGAATGACTTTGTATTCGAGTGTGTAAGTATGATCCACTGAATGACTTGTGTATTCGAGTGTGTAAGTATGATCCACTGAATGACTTTGTATTCGAATGTGTAAGTATGATCCACTGAATGACTTTGTATTCGAGTGTGTAAGTATGATCCACTGAATGACTTTATATTCGAGTGTGTAAGTATGATCCACTGAATGACTTTATATTCGAGTGTGTAACTGAATGACTTGTGTATTCGAGTGTGTACGTATGATCCACTGAATGACTTTGTATTCGAGTGTGTAAGTATGACCCACTGATTGACTTTATATTCGAGTGGGTAAGTATGATCCACTGAATGACTTTGTATTCGAGTGTGTAAGTATGATCCACTGAATGACTTTGTATTCGAGTGTGTAAGTATGATCCACTGAATGACTTTGTATTCGAGTGTGTAAGTATGATCCACTGAATGACTTTGTATTCGAGTGTGTAAGTATGATCCACTGAATGACTTTGTATTCGAGTGTGTAAGTATGGTCCACTGAATGACTTTGTATTCGAGTGTGTAAGTATGATCCACTGAATGACTTTGTATTCGAGTGTGTAAGTATGATCCACTGAATGACTTGTGTATTCGAGTGTGTAAGTATGATCCACTGAATGACTTTGTATTCGAGTGTGTAAGTATGATCCACTGAATGACTTTATATTCGAGTGTGTAAGTATGATCCACTGAATGACTTTGTATTCTAGTGGGTAAGTATGATCCACTGAATGAATTTGTATTCGAGTGTGTAAGTATGATCCACTGAATGACTTTATATTCGAGTGTGTAAGTATGATCCACTGAATGACTTTGTATTCGAGTGTGTAAGTATGATCCACTGAATGACTTTGTATTCGAGTGTGTAACAAGTTATAAAGAAATTATAGTTCTGAATTGGTTAGAAATATTCCTCTTATTATCAAAGCAGTGTTGAAGTCTCCTTTAATGAGAAAGGGAAATTTCGGTGTTAATATCTCTCATTATCTCTATGACAGAGTTGTGTAGAAGGGCTCAAACGCAAAAGCAACAAGGAGCATTGGAAACAGAATTAAACGAAATTATTGTATTCCTTGGATTTTCAAATAATTTTGTAACGCAATGGGTGTTTGAATAACTCCAAAACTGGAAGTAGAATATTGTTTTTTTATATTTCAGTATTTTGAAAAGGTCTTTCCATAGTGATGATTAAATAACAGTATAGATATCCCCATATTTGTAGACCAATTAAGCTTCTTGGAAAATGAACTGTAAATGTAATCAAGGCACTTTCATAGAATACAGCAGCTTGTGACACCTTTAAGGCCTGTTATGCTTGACGAGAACATATAGAGTAAGCTCAGATAGCCTCTCTAATACGTCCTGCGGAGAGACTTTTTGAACACATTGTGTAAGCTGCAGGTTAATAGTCCAGAATTACAACAATTCAACAGTAAATCTCTCTGAAGTTGATGTAACTTCAGTAATTTCTTTTTCCACAGATACTTGATGCCACCAGATTAGTAACTTCTGCAGCATTGTGACTTTATAAATAGCAAAATTATATTTGCATTCAGTTAAGAGTGTGTCTGCAAGATTAGAAAAACTGGAAAAGTATTTCTTGCATTTACAAAATAAACGAATTTAATTATTATGATTCTTTTTCACCCACTTCTTCGTAACACCTGAACAATACGTGACGTCATGGATCTTCTGTGATCAGA
>JBAIZL010000008.1:64229021-64364021 GCA_036971475.1 Prosapia bicincta
ACAGGAGGGTTAGACATGATTCTATATGGAGTAGGCTTTGCTGAAAGATAAATCTCTGTATGACTAGTAACAGCTAGGCAAGCCGAGACTTGAGCCTCACAAAGGTCCAGTGATGAGTGAATGGGAGATATACTATCTATTTTCAAAACATTCGGTTTTATAAACCGTGAATCACAGAGTTAATGACCGCCTGGGTGATTAACGCTTCAAATAGAACTGACGCAACGGAATTTCTAAATATTGTCTTATTGGTTGCAGCCGATAAACGGTTCCAAGAAGAGTCATTGCTGTAGTTACCTGGCGCTCAGTGAATGCAATATATTTGACCAAGAATATTATAATTCAATCGTTGCTAAGGTTCCAGCTGATGAGGAATCAGCGAAATAATTGGACTAATCAGTAAATGGAGAAGTAGGTTCGTTGTCTCCGGCTGCGGGTAGGAATGTGGGAACAAGGCTTTTGGTAGAGAGTTGGATTTCAGAAGAGGTATGTGCATTCCGAGGTTTAATGTGTGGGAAGGGGAATGAAGACAAGTGTTTTATCCTAGGAGACTATTTTTGTTTGTTAACCGGGAGCCTAGCTGCCAAGCATTTTTAAAAAATATATTTTTTATTTTACACATGAACCGAGCTTTAACAGAAGATGTATATTCTCACCCCCGTCATCCCCATTAGAGAAGTCATCAACGTTGTTAAAGCTCGACCTCAAATTAAATAAAGTAACACATTCCGAATTTCTCTCCTTTCTACGTTTCTCGTTCACAAACACAAAAGTTTTTATCTTTATGCACTCCACTGCCATGCGACACAACTAGGTAAACACAGCAATATACATCTCTGGAAACAAAGCTGACTGAGGACAGTTCAAATGCCATGTCGCAAAGTAAAGTTAAACCAATCCCGACATTGCAGGACTTGCGACGCCACCCTACAAGAGCCACCTTACCCTATTAGCTAACATAAATAATTGTTTAAATGACTTTGCGCTTCTCGCTCTTCACGCTGCCAACCTTCAAATATTAAATATAGCGCGCCTTTTGTGGGGCGACACCGTTTAATATTTAGCCAAGTTTAATGGCAACACTGAGAGAAAGGGATCCAAGTCCAATTGGATTTTGTTCCCAAACCTTTATTCCATCCAGCAGTTAACCATTGCCTGTACTGATAAAACGTTTTTACTGAAATCGTCGTTTGTTTTCGAGTAATAAAACGTATTTAAAAATCACGTGCGTGTGTGCGTTCGGGCGCATGTATGTGTACGTGCGTTTGGAGTATGGGAGTGAAAAAGGAGGTTCGGAAATGTAAACGTTTTTAATAAATGTATTATTTAAATTGGCGATGTAAAATACAAAATGGCAAGCATAAAGAGTTGTCTAACCTCATGTAAGAATAGGGTTAAAGAAGAGTTAGAAGAACGAGTAAAACATGGTTAAAGAAGAGTATAAAGAATTAGGTAGAATATATTGAAAATTGCGTATTTACTATTGGTATGTTATAAATAACTCTTAACTTACGAATACTAGATGAAAAGGTTGAAGACGACTTACCTGAAAAACAAAAAATATTATCAGAACCTTATACACATTTAAACACATTCATAAAACATTATTAACAAAAAAAAGCAATAAATGGAACTGTTTTGGCTACAAAAACACATAGCCTCAAAGCGTATAAAGCCTTAACTTTAATAAGGTCACATCTTAGCAATCTTCTATAAACATTTAAATTTGTACGGTTTCTATTAACGCCAAACTCGAGTAGTAATTATGTTAAACTGGGTCGCTATAAGACTTGTCTTATTCAAGCTATGTTTTTGTTTTTGGTGTTGGTTTTCCCGTGGCTGGACATGTGTCGGTATTCCCATAACTGTTTGCAAAGTAAAAACATTCCGCATGGCAGCGGTTCTTACGTAAATATTCCGCCTTTGTCTGCTGCAAATGCAATTAGATTCAACGATCTGTGAAAAAATAAGCAAACGATATTGTATGGAATGTTTTTTAAAGGACCCCTCGTGTTAAAGAAATGCCCGCAAAACGTTATAAGCGAATTATAAGACTCATCTATATATCGTCAGAGCAAGACCACAACAACTTTACTTGTGTTCAGGTTGTGATTGGAGAAGAGAGTAGAAGACAGTCGAGCGTCGTAGTGTCCCGTCGTGTGGTTGTGGAATGAATGACACTTTCAACACACGTTTTAGAGTTGAGTTAGAGTGTAAAATTACTTCACAGAAGAGTAAAAATAGATGCAAGAAATATAGAGAGGGAAGATGGGAAAATATAAAAAGTAAGCGAATAAGCAGAAGAGAAAAATTGGAGGACAGAGAGATACAGCCAGACAGAAAGAGCAAGGGGCAGGCAGGGAGGAAAACAGAGAAAGGTAAGAGCGACAGAGATGGAGACATACATAAATAAAGGAACGAGAGAAGGAACATAAATAGGGAGAACGATAGGAGATTCAGAGAAAGAGCGAGAGTGATACAGAAAGTGAGAGACAAGAGGAGGGAGAGAGGGGGATATAGAGGTTAGGCTAGCTGTATCCAAATCATTCCTTAGAAAGAAAAAGAACAATGAAGGAGGAAAAGTAGATAAAATTATGTAGGAATAGAAAGGATACACAATGATTCCTGTTCTTAGGAATAATACAAGTATCCTAGCGTGTTAGGGTAGCTCACTACAGCTATACCTGTCCCTACCCGCAGTAAAGAGAGATCTCTATCTGCTACCCTACAAAACAAATCGCAAGGGTAGAAAAGAAGCTTTAATAAAGGTTGGAGTTTGCACTGCTAAAACAATTAATTGCTTAATATGTACACCCCCTCTTGCGCCCTACTCTTTACGAACGAAGGGCTCAGTATATATTAAAGTCGGAGAGAACAAGTCTGTATTTATAAAGGCGCAAATGATTATTTAGGGTATATTCTGCTAGGTAAGAAATAGTGTATTACAATTTCACTTGATACTGTCTAAATAATTTCAAAATATTTTCTCCTCAAACTTTACACTCATTTTGAAATTCTAAGAAATTGGTAGGTAATGTTAAGCATGCCTGTAAAATATACAAATAAAAGAATCGTTGATCTGTATTGCTTAATTTAAGGTTATGTTTTAACTTCGGCATAATTCAAGGTTATGTTTTAACTCCGGCTTAATTTGAGGTGATGTTTTAACTTCGGCTTAATTTGAGGTTATGTTTTAACTTCGGCATAATTTAAGGTTATGTTTTAACTTCGGCATAACTTAAGGTTATGTTTTAACTTTGGCTTAATTTGAGGTTATGTTTCAACTTCGGTTTAATTTAAGGTTATGTTTTAACTTCGGCTTAATTTAAGGTTATGTTTTAACTTCGGCTTAATTTAAGGTTATGTTTTAACTTCGACATAATTTAAGATTATGTTTTAACTTCGGCTTAATTTAAGATTATGTTTTAACTTCCGCATAACTTAAGGTTATGTTTTAACTTTGGCCTAATTTGAGGTTATGTTTTAACTTCGGTTTAATTTGAGGTCATGTTTTAACTCCGGCTTAATTTAAGGTTATGTTTTAACTTCGGCTTAATTTAAGGTTATGTTTTAACTTCGGCCTAATTCAAGGTTATGTTTTAACTTCGGCATAACTTAAGGTTATGTTTTAACTTTGGCTTAATTTGAGGTTATGTTTTAACTTCGGTTTAATTTGAGGTTATGTTTTAACTCCGGCTTAATTTAAGGTTATGTTTTAACTTCGGCCTAATTTAAGATTATGTTTTAACTTCGGCATAACTTAAGGTTATGTTTTAACTTTGGCCTAATTTGAGGTTATGTTTTAACTTCGGTTTAATTTGAGGTCATGTTTTAACTCCGGCTTAATTTAAGGTTATGTTTTAACTTCGGCTTAATTTAAGGTTATGTTTTAACTTCGGCCTAATTCAAGGTTATGTTTTAACTTCGGCATAACTTAAGGTTATGTTTTAACTTTGGCTTAATTTGAGGTTATGTTTTAACTTCGGTTTAATTTGAGGTTATGTTTTAACTTCGGTTTAATTTGAGGTTATGTTTTAACTCCGGCTTAATTTAAGGTTATGTTTTAACTTCGGCTTAATTTGAGGTTATGTTTCAACTTCGGCCTAATTTAAGGTTATGTTTTAACTTCGGCATAATTTAAGGTTATGTTTTATCTTCGGCATAACTTAAGGTTATGTTTTAACTTCGTCTTAATTTAAGGTTATGTTTTAACGTCGGATTAATTTGAGGTTATGTTTTAACTTCGGCTTAATTTCAGGTTATGTTTTAACTTCGGCTTAATTTAAGGTTATGTTTTAACTTCGGCTTAATTTCAGGTTATGTTTTAACTTCGGCTTAATTTAAGGTTATGTTTTAACTTCGGCATAATTTATGGTTATGTTTTACCTTCGGCATAATTTAAGGTTATGTTTTAACTTCGGCTTAATTTGAGGTTATGTTTCAACTTCGGCCTAATTTAAGGTTATGTTTTAACTTCGGCATAATTTAAGGTTATGTTTTATCTTCGGCATAACTTAAGGTTATGTTTTAACTTCGTCTTAATTTAAGGTTATGTTTTAACGTCGGATTAATTTGAGGTTATGTTTTAACTTCGGCTTAATTTCAGGTTATGTTTTAACTTCGGCTTAATTTAAGGTTATGTTTTAACTTCGGCTTAATTTCAGGTTATGTTTTAACTTCGGCTTAATTTAAGGTTATGTTTTAACTTCGGCATAATTTATGGTTATGTTTTACCTTCGGCATAATTTAAGGTTATGTTTTATCTTCGGCATAACTTAAGGTTATGTTTTAACTTCGGCTTAATTTAAGGTTATGTTTTAAGGTCGGATTAATTTGAGGTTATATTTTAACTTCGGCTTAATTTAAGGTTATGTTTTAACTTCGGCTTAATTAAAGGTTATGTTTTAACTTCGTCCTAATTTAAGGTTATGTTTTAACTTCGGCATAATTTATGGTTATGTTTTAACTTCGGCATAATTTAAGGTTATGTTTTATCTTCGGCATAACTTAATGTTATGTTTTAACTTCGTCTTAATTTAAGGTTATGTTTTAACGTCGGATTAATTCGAGGTTATGTTTTAACTTCGGCCTAATTTCAGGTTATGTTTTAACTTCGTCCTAATTTAAGGTTATGTTTTATCTTCGTCCTAATTTAAGGTTATGTTTTATCTTCGGCATAACTTAATGTTATGTTTTAACTTCGTCTTAATTTAAGGTTATGTTTTAACGTCGGATTAATTCGAGGTTATGTTTTAACTTCGGCCTAATTTCAGGTTATGTTTTAACTTCGTCCTAATTTAAGGTTATGTTTTAACTTCGGCCTAATTTAAGGTAAACATAGGTGATAACTTCAGCGTTGCATAGAAATGTTATTGTATGCCCCAAATGCGACTCCAAAACTTACAAATCATTAGCAGATCATAAAATGATAAGACTGAAAATAGGGTAATAGGTGATGTAGAAGAACGCAGCGGAAAAGCGAGGAACTAGTATTAAAGGTTTGCAGAGTATTAGGTGTTGGGTGGAAGACGAGACTAGTTATGGTAGTAAATATATTTTAAGATTATATTACTCAAAATTGTTTTCGCCTAAAACGTTTAAAGTGATCAGCAAGATAGACTATTAGGCTGCGGACATACAGAAGGCAAATGGTGATCGCAACGCAACGTAAACTTGAGTTGCTAGTCGGTTTATACAATTGTTAATATAAAGTTGCTAGTTTAGTTGTCAGTTATGTCGTCGTCAAAGAAAGATTGTCTATATTTTAAGAAAGAAACTACAAAAACGTTACAAAAAAGACAATTCAGTGTAGGCCTACACCTCTATAACGTCATTCATGCGAGACAAAGTCAATATATTATTGTGCAAAACTTATGAATTTACCCAGACCAATTTTTTCAGTATTATCGTATGAGCATTAGCAGTTACGACTACCTTTTAAGTAATGTATTTTATTACATCAGGAAAAAACAAATAGTTTGCGAGAAAGATGGATATATATATAATTCAGCTGTAGAAAGTTTAACAATGTCACTCAGTTAAGGTTAATTGCTGATTTATATATTTCGTTTTATGTATAACTGCAAAACCTAAAATGACATTACATTACAATGAAATAAAAATTAGTTGTTAAACAAATAAAATTTTATAGTCCAAGTGCCGAACTTATATATTATATATTTTGAAAAAAATATTGGTAATCATTCGTATCGTTTTGAAATTGTTGGATACAAAAATCATGACCAGAAACAGCAATATTTTGTTTTTATGACATACTATACCAGTATAATAAAAGACTATATTATAAAAGAAAGAGAAACACAAAAAATACAAATAAAAATAATAAATATTTAAATACGATATTACTCTTGAGAAACGCATACACATCACAACAAATACTGCTGGCAACTCAGAAACGAGTTTACGGCATGTCGTGATAGGAGCAACTCTAGTTTCGTTGCTATTACTTCTCGTTGAATATGTGTATTCAACTCTGTGTGCTACGCAGAAGCAACTCAAGTTTGCGTTGCGTTGCCGTCACCAGCTATCTTCTGTATGTCCGTTGCCTTACAACGTAAAATATATAAGCCTAAGAAAAGGCTGTGAGGACGAAGGCAGCAGGGATATAAAACTCCTAGGTAGGAGTTATTATGAGATCGTTTATTCATGATCTAGTACCAAGAGTTCTCTCTATTGAGGTAATAAAAGCATGAAATAATATCATCAAGACTTAAAGCCCACAGGATTAGGGAAAACATATAGCATCTCGTGGCCATTTTCACCTACCTTAAACGAGCCTTTAACAGGGGTGTAAATAGGTGTCTACCTGCTTCCCGGTAAGAGGAATGAATGTGAAAAGTCAGAGAATCTCTGAACATGAACTCTGAGATGGAAAAACAATAAAGCGAGGTGTATTACGTAAAACTGTTAGACAAAATGTTATAGGAAGCTATTCGGTTTCAGAATAATAATGTCTGACAAAATTTGAAATCTTTTCGCTTTCATTTTAGCTGCATGTTAAATGAGAAATATTTATTGAGTGCAAATTAAACAAAATTATTTATAATGGAAAAGCTGTTACAACTCATCGGAAGTGAAACATGTGTTTCTTTTTAATTTATTATTTGTTCACTACATGTTTAATTTGATTTATTTATATTGCTACGATTGAGTCTAAATACACACGCACACACACATACACACACACACACACACACACACACACACACACACACTCACACACACTCACACTCACACTCCACTCACACTCACACTCACAATCACACACACACACACTCACTCACACTCACACTCACACTCCACTCACACTCACACACACACACACACACACACACACACACACACACACACACACACACACACACACACACACACACACACACACACACACACACACACACACACACACACACACACACACACACACACACACACATACACACACACACACATATATATATATATATATATATATATATATATATATATGTGTGTGTGTGTGTGTGTGTGTGTATATATATATATATATATATATATATATATATATATATATATATAGAGAGAGAGAGAGAGAGAGAGAGAGAGAGAGAGAGAGAGAGAGAGAGAGAATTACCTATATTTTCAGTAAATAGCAGATAACAGTTATCTGTAAGTACTCAGTTTATCTGTAAGTTATGGTTCTATCAACCGAGTAACGGTACTGCCATTGTTCAGGGTTACGTAATTAGATAACATAAAGCTTTAATATTTGAGGAAAACAAACAAATCTCCTATGTTTATATCGATTATCATTACGTCATGGAAAATAATCAAGAAGTAAAAATAAAACTGATTAGTCATTAATGTTTTGTAGGATATGACAGGTGTTTCAATAAAATGTAGGCTATAACCTTCATCCCACTGAAGTGTGGGTTTATGGTCTGATCATGACGCATGCCGATGACGTGTGCGACCAGTCGTCGATAATGCAAGTCTCTCATAGACTGAATGAGGACAGAGAAATCTGTTTAGAAATAACGTAACTATTAAATTTCCTACAATTACAAATGTCCCTTGCCATTTCAACCGTTTAGCATTACCCTCGTTTTAACCAATCAAAACTTTCGTTTTATCAGATTAATTGCATTACTTTCTGCGTTCACTTTTTATCAGTTTTGTTTACGACTTTCCTAAAACATCTGGCTCATTTTAGGTTCTTCTCCAAAGAATGGTGATTATGTATTCCAAGCATCTGCACTGGCATCTGCCGGCGAACAATTCAACTTATAATATTGATTGAGCTCTAGTGGAAACGGATTTTTCTAGTTTTACGATCGCCTTTAGTGTAAGGCTACCGACATACAGAAAGCAACTGGTGTTCACAACGCAACGTAAACTTGAGTTGCTATTAGTAAAGTTGCTTGTCGGTTTACAAGGTTGTTCATACAAAGTTGCTAGTTTAGTTGTCAGTTATGTCGTCGTCAGAGGAAGATGGCGTCCTTGTTTATATTTTAAGAAACAAACTACAAAAACGTTACAAAAAAAGACAATTCAGTGTATAATGTTGAATAAAATTATAACCAAATCTATCCTTACTTTGTAATCGAAATGTACTAAGGTTAAAATAAAAATTGTTGAATTTGTGGTAAGAGATTGTTTTTATTAAATATAAACATTTACGCCAGAGTTGCTTCAAGTTGTTATAAACTTTACCATGTTGATAATCTTGCTTCTCCATTTTAGATGAAATTTTTAAGAAAACATTCCTCGAATGTACTTGTAACAAACTTTTGGTTGCATAATATTTTCATATGTACGAACGGTTTCCACCTCAAAGTAAGTGTGTAGGCAAACCTTATATTACTTACTAATAACTAATATGTATAACCCAAATTATTTTGTGTGTAATCTACAGTTTAAGAGTGTCATGGGGTCCTTGTCAATATAGCGACCGATGAGGGGAAGGGGTCCTTGAAAATATTTTGTAGGGAACCACTTGTCTACAGTATGTGTAGTGTATACCGCACAGTGGCTGTAGCTTGACCTTGGGATGCGCAGTGGTCAAACTGCCATTTGAAGAAGCGGGAATAATAAATGGGGGAAAATCCTCAAGCACAAAGCAATGCTTCCCTTCTTATCTTTCTCCACTGACTCCCCAATCTGACCGTAATCCGCTCACACAAAGTTCAGGGCTCAGCCTTCATCCACAAAGGAAATATTTATTACTAGACGGTTTCGTAACTCTAAACCGGTAAATATTTCGGAAGATTACATTTATCCTGCATAGATTGTACACTAGTTCGGTTTCACAAACATTTCTACCCGATTATAGTTCCGTGATTGGAGGACCTGTTCATAAGCCTGATTACAAGTGTGTTTATTGGCTCATTTTGTTTTTATCAAACAAGAAATAGCTTCGAACCTGCTACCAACATCTGACATACTAATAGTACTAATTCCTTCGACGATGCAATCAGTCTCCTTACATTATTATACTGTTTTTGATTCGGTGGTACAAATTGGTACAGTGCGTGAGGTTTAACGGTGTCCCTCGTTCTGCTCTAGCATTTGACTACTAGCCTAACTGAAAACATTATGCAATACAAATATCGTCTCTTTCGTAATCACGGCTCTTTCTTTGCAGAAGCAGAGCAACTCATGTAAAGATCATGTCTACATGAAACTATTAAAGTATTATCATTTAGTTTATTAAAGCTGTTTACACTTTAAACACCACACTGGTGTTTTCTTAAGTGCTGGGTTTTGACCCCGCACTGCAGCCTTGTCCAGACTAGCCATCTCAAGGTCAGAGACACGGTTAAACCTCACGCACTGTATAGATAATGCAACTGCATACTACCAGATGCATCACAGAATCATCGAATATTTTATGTTATCAAAGCATTTATTTCGACGCCTTCAATAGTCTGCTTATCTGAACATACTCTTGATTTAACAAACGTAATAAAACATTTCATTAACTAAAGTGTTCAATGTCTGCGCGACCAAAAGATATTAGTTTCACATCATTACATGGCGAAACATACGCCGCTTGTGGATATCCTAATACTGCAGTCATCCAAGATGCCACTGAATCCTTTGTATGTTCAGTGTGCACCGATATGTTGGGCATTTGAAGGTTACCGCAAGACATTGGTTGATTATATTACCTAACGACCAGAGTTAAACATAGCGAAGGAAGTTCCAAGTGAAGGGCACGAACCTGTTTTCTCAGCAGTCGTTCAGCATTGTCTCTTTGCCGCCCGCAGAGATTCTGTTAGTTCTTTAGGTGTGCATGATTTAACAGGACAACGAGAATCTCCTACCTATATTTAATGAGCTGGAAATAATAAAACATATAAATATATTTTCGGTTGTGGGGGTTTTAGTTATCAGGACCAATTGTTCATAACTAGCGCTCAATATAAATGAGTATAAAATAATATTGACAGATTGATAATTGTATCACGGTTTCCGACAAGAATTGCTATAGGAAATCGTGTGTCGTCGTTGATAATTTCAAAGCGTTTTAGTTTCGGGAGATATTTATCTTATCTTGAACTTTGTAGTCCATTAGGTTAGGTGAATCTTATTAATCCCTTAAACAATAGTTTTTGACTATCCAAACTTTAAATTTGTAAATTTGTTAAAACGTACTCAGACAGAACGTTTTCGATCGCTATGTACCGTTCTTCATCAGTTTCTTCTGCCTGATGAATTTATTTTTTGTTTCAGGTTTGGCATTAAATACGTTTAAAGTTTGTAAAAACGACGACTAACAAATACGTTCTAAAAGCACATTATAAAATAACTTGTTTAAACTTTGATTTCAAACATTTTCTAAGATCTTTCCGTTTTAATATAAAATATACCTGCCAAGATATCTAAAGGATCGCGTATAAAAATCTAAAAGCTGTATAACCTATAGGGTCTATACATAAATATTTATATAAACTCTGCATTTATGTAAACCAAATAAGATATAAACTATATAAGATATTCGGACCGACAATTTTAAATGCTTTACATCTTCCAGTGTAAATTGACCTCTAGAATGATTACGTATAAACTACAGGGTCTGTACATAAATATTTATATAAACTCTGCATTTATGTAAACCAAATAAGATATAAACTATATAAGATATTCGGACCGACAATTTTAAATGCTTTACATCTTCCAGTGTAAATTGACCTCTAGAATGATTACGTATAAACTACAGGGTCTGTACATAAATATTTATATAAACTCTGCATTTATGTAAACCAAATAAGATATAAACTATATAAGATATTCGGACCGACAATTTTAAATGCTTTACATCTTCCAGTGTAAATTGACCTCTAGAATGATTACGTATAAACTACAGGGTCTGTACATAAATATTTATATAAACTCTGCATTTATGTAAACCAAATAAGATATAAACTATATAAGATATTCGGACCGACAGTTTTAAATGCTTTACATCTTCCAGTGTAAATTGACCTCTAGAATGATTACGTATAAACTACAGGGTCTGTACATAAATATTTATATAAACTCTGCATTTATGTAAACCAAATAAGATATAAACTATATAAGATATTCGGACCGACAATTTTAAATGCTTTACATCTTCCAGTGTAAATTGACCTCTAGAATGATTACGTATAAACTATAGGGTCTGTACATAAATATTTATATAAACTCTGCATTTATGTAAACCAAATAAGATATAAACTATATAAGATATTCGGACCGACAATTTTAAATGCTTTACATCTTCCAGTGTAAATTGACCTCTAGAATGATTACGTATAAACTACAGGGTCTGTACATAAATATTTATATAAACTCTGCATGTATGGAAACCAAATAAGATATAAACTATATAAGATATTCGGACCGACAATTTTAAATGCTTTACATCTTCCAGTGTAAATTGACATCTAGAATGATTACAAGACCAGTATAGATGGCTAGAAACTCTCCAATAGCTTTGCTTACAACTAGTATCTAAGACCTGCATAAACACACTCACCAGTAGAATCTGCAAACTCCTTCAGCGGCTATTTACAAGCACCTTTGTCTACTCTGTGGTTACAAAATCTAAGAACTGGTCAAACTAAACTATACAAACACTTCCATCTTTATGAGCTACGCTTAATATAGTTTTTAATGATGTTTTCTGACTTGTTGGGATTTGACCCCGCACTGCAGCCCAGTCCAACCTAGCGGTCTCAAGGCCAGAGACATCGTTAAACCTCACGCACTGTACTCGTTATGATATGTACATTTGTTTCCCTATTTCTGTAGCCTATTTCCCCCTAAGAAAACTAAATTAGGTGTTTAAAATTAAAAAGGTATTGTTGTATGGCAAAGTTATGGAATGCCTTGAGCAGGTTAGCTTGTTAGACGTAGGCCTGCTCGAAAAAGGGAGTCTACTTCCGGAGTACAATATACTTATGATTTCGAGTTTACACAAACAAAATTCATAAAAATAAACAACGTGGGAAATAATAAACTGCATTAAATATAAACAAATATTCCTTGAGCTTAGCTTTTGAAGTTATGTTAGAAATATATAAAAACATACACAAAACTCACAAATTAATCATTTATTTACTCATACGCGTTTCAATGACCAGGTCATCATCATCAGTGAGTGTTACTACTACAAACTCTAACTTACAACTGTAAGAGTTGTAAGTTAGTGTTTGTAGTAGTAACACTCACTGATGATGATGACATGCTCATTGAAACGCGTATGAGTAAATAAATGATTAATTTGTGAGTTTTGTGTATGTTTTCATTTATTCCTGCATTAAGTATATTATACAGGTGTTTTAGTTTAAAGTAGCCTCCGTAATTAAAACAAAAAAAATAGGTTACAGAAAACCTAAACATTGGGCTGATAAAACCTCTTGCAACACGTAAAAAAGTAATAAGCTGCTTACCAAGTTTGCTGTGCTATTAATAAAACAACGAGGAGGCGAGGGCGTTACCGCCTTTGAATAATTAAATGAAAAGAAATTTCTATGCACTGGACGTCGCCCTCAAAATTGGACTGCTCCGCTCGAGCCCTTATTGCTCCTGCGTCCTCATTAAACTTTCAACGAATTTGCCGTCAGGTCAGTTTCCAGTCCTTAACAGGAAATGTAAAACGGAGGTAACCAACACCCTTACCGTGTGTTACATTTATAGGAATATACCACCAGCCCCAGTTCCAGGAAGTTTAATTTTTAATTTACCTGTCTACAAAAAATACGAATTATTCCTACCTGTTGTGTGATTGGGTGTTCGAAACACTTGGAATTTACTGCCACAACAAAACAGGATTTACTTTGTTTAGAGATAAAATACACAATACAGTGGAAATTCGCTAGTTCTCGTGGATTACGAGAAAAGGGCGAGACAGGTTAAGAAATTAGAGAATAACAGAATAACAAACTGCTAAGCATGAATACTTAACCGAAGAAAACCGTGTATATTATAAAATACGCTAAACATATAATACATTACTCTACCTTCAGTGAATATAATATAAATATCCTGTTTCACAAAAGTGCGTAGAGTGTGATGGTACAACGTCTATTAACATATTCCCTTACCTATTAATATAAACCTTTTATATATTACAAATTAAAAAGTCTCTTTTAGGAAATTTAAAAATTGTAAATTAACTAAATTAAAAATACACTAATAACATTTTTACAACCACGAGTATGTGTGTGTGGTGTAAAATTAAGTTACATAAAAATATACAAGAAATATACAATAATAATCAATAGTACTATGATAAGTGATTAAATTTTAATTTAAATATTAAATATAACAAATTCAATATATATAGATATATATATATATATATATATATATATATATATATATATATGTGTGTGTGTATATATATATATATATAAAGAAATAAGTCAAAATACAAATACAAGAATTATTATTTTAATAATTCTTGTATTTGTATTTTGACTTATTTCTTTATTAATACACAAGAATACATATTGCGATATATATATATATATATATATATATATATATATATATATATATATATATTATATAAAGGCTTGTGGACATACAATCGTACTTTTAGAATATACTTATATATAACCTTTATACTCTTAATTTATACAAAATAAGAAAAAAAAGACAGAAATTTCCACTTTTCAAAAAATTAAAAATATTTTGAATATTTAACTGCTCATAGTTTTCCCAAACGGTAATTTATATAATTGCAACATACACATTTTGTAGGGGACATATTCTGCGAAGGATACGTGACACCAAGCAGATAAATAAAATAGTATAATTTTAATGTTTTATAAAATAATAATAACACGAGAGAAAGCCTTCGTGACACTCAAGGTCATCTTATATACCTCTAAGTACAAACAACGTTATTTGTGGTTGAGTTTGTTTCTATTTAAGGCGAGGTTTTCGTGCAGAGTCTCACAGAGCATAGTAGTTTTACTGTGTTTTATTAATACGATTGTTGATTATTTTTTATTATTACGATTGTTAATTACTAAAACCCTCAAGATGAACAACATAATAACAGTAAACATCGATAAAATGAGCTACCGAGACTTCGCGTCAAGACGAACTGAACATAATAGCTACCATCTAGTTATCGATAAACCCATCTTCGAAGGACATGTAACCGTAGAAAGGAGGGAAGGAAAAAGCAAATAAAGTTAAAGACAGATAGGTTTCAATATTGCGAGTGCGGCGGCGTTGAAGGATTGTCTCAATTTATAAAATGAGAACCGCTCGTCTTTCTTTACGGTAAGCAGGCGGCTCGAACAAGACTACTTTATTGAATTTCACTGCACGAGAAAGTACAATGAGCACGGCGACTATATAACAATGAATACAATCAGGCAAACAAACAAGACCACAACACAAGATAAAATCAATGATTGAATTAACAAAGTTATCCAGCTAAAACTGTCATGCACATTTCTATGACCAGCGGGTAAACTACAAAACCAAACATAACCTCAGATCCAACTTTACAAGAGTTTGATGATGACGTACATTGAAATGCGCATTAGGGTTTAATCTAAATAATTGTTCTAATTTAGTCATTGGTTATATCTTTTGTTGGGGTATCGGGTGTTCTAGAAAATCATATTTAAAAGATACTTATTTTCAACTATATTTTGGTTTTTCCATTTTTAGTTTTGAGTTTCTTACCAACTAATTTAAACGCTGAAGGCGCTACTGGACAATAAAATAGAAAAACAAACGTTTTTGTGGAAAAAAATTTGACAGTGCGATTTCGTGGATTTTTGAATCGAACGGCAAAGCAAAAGCTAAATCGCCTTTAAATTGCGGAAATGATGCGTGGAGATTAGGTAGTGACGTATTAACACAAGTGGTTCTGACATGGATATTATCATGGTTCAGGAGAACTACAACAGACACTTGAATCCATCTGTTTCAAGGTCATATAAAGGTGTTTACTAAGCTGGTCATTCGTAAGCTGGGTGCGATCGATCGATAGAAAACCTGCACTAACCCTATTTAAAAACATTTTTTTAGTGCGTGTTGCATCAAAGGCCGTGCTAAGAAATGGCAGGCGTTACGGTCGTTTAGGAAACTGTTATAAGTAAATTTGTTTAAACCTTTACGTAAATGGCCTGGGTAATACGATAAATCATACAAAATAATATTTATTACTGCCTTTCGGTCTTATCAAACTCACGTTATTGAAATAAAAATACTATACTTTATATTATAATGTCTGTGGAACGGTATTTTGCTTTCTCCATCCTCCCCCGCCCTTATGCTCACCCTTGGTCGCTCACCAGCTTAGGGCGGTTTCACACGGACCACTAAACGCTAACGAAACGCCGAATGCAACTTTTTTCGCTGTCAGCCACAAATTGCCGACTGCTCGCCGGCTGTAGTTGTGGAGTTGTAAGCAACGGAGTGGCAGTTTCCAACGTTTAAGGCCGGTTTCATACGGGCCACAAAATGTCTACGAATCGTTGGAAAGCGCTTCTTGGCTGTGGCAAGGAAATCGCGTTTTCCGTTTAGACGGTTTAGAACGCTAATTTCGGCGTTCTACTGCGATTCTTCCTACCTTAATTCAGTAACCCTCATTCAGCAGTCGTCTTATGACGAGACAACATGGATGATGAAGAATGTTTATTTTGTACAATGCTTCGCCGTGGTATAAGACGGCGCAGACAAGGGTTTAGACAGTTTTGGGTTCATCCGATCTTAAGTTCTAAACTTCGATAGGAAACTTATGTCCTAATTGTTTTCTTCGTTTTTGTTCTATTTTCAAAATATGCAAGTAATGTGTTTGAGCAGATTAAGGTATTTAATAGAAAAATACAAAACGAAACGTAAAAAAAAAATTGAGTAACGTATAACTTACATAATTGACTAATTTATAACTCCCCTTCCTATAACCATTCAATAAATACCATAGGTGGCGTGGTATCACGATGTGATGTGGCGCAAAAGGAGGAGCAAGAAGCAAATAAAAGTTGTTTTATTGATTCTGAGAATGGTTACTTTCCAGCTGAAATGTACATTGAGTAAAAAAAAGGGAAAATATCGAAAGTGTTTGTGTGTATTCGTCCACATTGGTACAAAAATAGTGATAATAGTTTATTAAAGTTCATTCTATCCCCTTTATTTTGTTGTATAGACTATTTTTAATTGCACTAGTCAAAACCATTGGTCTAAATATAATTTTTCTAATCAATAGGTAAATGAGAAGTTCTGAAGCGGAACTTGTGAGGATGTGAGCTTTCTTTTCCTATTCGCTATTGTCTAACACGCTAGCAGATATACGATTGCGCAATACTTTGCTTGGGCTATTAATATTAATCATATACGAGACGTTATAAATACGAATTCTAAGAAAGAACAAGGCACGTGTTATCGTGAAAATTCGACTCTGATAAAGTATAAAATATTTAGCTAGTGGTAAATCAAGGCAATAAAAGTGAGTGAAGATTGAAAAGGTAAATAACAGCGGAAATTGGGTTGCCCTTTTTCCAGGTCGAGCGTGACTGATCGAGTGTTCTGAGGAAGCCTGGCAACGAGCCGTTATAGTAACCGCCCAGTACACCCAAATACAGCTTGTTGCCTGGATGTGTCTGTTTCGAACATAAAATATATTTCGAACACAGGACATCCTATAATACCGGGATTCTATTGACCGAAAATAAATCGAGAGTTTTAAGCTTATACTCACAAGACAAAAGGTTACAGAGCAAAAACGGTAGCACCTGTGCGCCTGTCGATAATATGTTACCTTAAAATAATTTTATTTATAACATAATATCATTGTTACAAAATGTATAAATGCAACTATTATAACGTTTATAAGATCATAACATAGTCGTTTTCATAACCTCAACAAATGTTTTGTTAGAAGGGTGGTAAACGACAGAGCAACATACTTTCGCAAGTAAAACAATAATTTCAGAAACATCTGTTTGTTTCAATTCATTTAGATATAAATGCATTGTTTAATTATTTTTCTAGAAATTCTTTGCTTACATTTATAAAAAGGAATACAAGATCTCGCGTTTCAGATTACAGCACATCCTCTCTGAATATGTCATATTACGTCCTCTTCAACAAAGTTCATTTTCCTCTATATATCAATCCTCCATTCTCGCTCCACCAATGTTCCTTTCATCGCCCTCCCATAATGTTCCCTTCAATGCTACCAATTTTCATACCTACTCCAACCTTCTTCACTAACCAATACTTCCTAGCTCACCCCACCAAAGCTCGTAAACTTAATCCATCAATGCTCCTTCCCTCGTATTCCGTCATGTCCCCTCCCAAGTGCCACTAACTTCCTACCCCTCCCTCACCAAAATCTCCTCCTCCAGCAAAGCTTCCTCCCTCGCCCCACCAAAGCTCGTAAACTTGATCCACCAATGCTCCTTCCCTCGTATTCCGTCATGTCCCCTCCCAAGTTCCACTAACTTCCTACCCCTCCCTCACCAAAATCTCCTCCTCCAGTAAAGTTTCCTCCCTCGCCCCACCAAAGCTCGTAAACTTGATCCATCAATGCTCCTTCCCTCGTATTCCGTCATGTCCCCTCCCAAGTGCCACTAACTTCCTACCCCTCCCTCACCAAAATCTCCTCCTCCAACAAAGCTTCCTCCCTCGCCCCACTAAAGCTCGTAAACGTGATCCACCAATGCTCCTTCCCTCGTATTCCGTCATGTCCCCTCCCAAGTTCCACTAACTTCCTCCCCCTCCCTCACGAAAATCTCCTCCTCCAGCAAAGCTTCTTCCCTCGCCCCATCAAAGTTCGTAAACTTGATCCATCAATGCTCCTTCCCTCGTATTCCGTCATGTCCCCTCCCAAGTTCCACTAACTTCCTACCCCTCACTCACCAAAATCTCCTCCTCCAGCAAAGCTTCTTCCCTCCCCCCCATCAAAGCTCTCTTTCCAACCCAGACAAGCTCCCTTTCACGTTTTGCCAGAACTCTTTTCCTCACCTACCCTTACCAACGTAGTTTCATCTTTCCTCCCAGAACGCTTTTCACCGATTCTCATACCCACTGAGGATTCCAAACCTAAATAGTTTTGGCCCATATATGATACGTGCTGAGCCCACTGCGGTCAACGACTTACTGCGAATTGCAACTAGGCAGTTCAGAAGCTAATCTTTTTGAACTATTCTGTTTGGAAAAAATTTCAATAATTCAGGTATGCGTCCATCTTCTGACTATAACGTGACTCGTAGATTCACGCAAGCATTTTACACCACATTTAGAACGAAGTAATCTCATTCGACTATCATTAGCTGTAGTGAGCATCGTAACCGTCAAGTCTCTAAAACAACCAATCAAATTTTTTAAAACATAATTTCGTTAGTTAAAACTTGTTCATAGTAGAAGATTTTCAACAAAAACAACAAATTAATTTGAACATTTTATTTTGTGCCTTCTATGTGTAAATAAAAGCACAAAAAACCTTCTGCATTTGTATGTCGACTTTTTTTAAATGAGAAATAAGAAGCGAAATTCCTGTATAAGGAGAATAAATCTATGACTCAAGCAATTCCATCAGAAATTCCATTACATTTGTACGCCATCGGTAGGAACTCGTTTCAGCGTGGTTCCGCAATAGCTATCAAATTGTAGAATAAGTTCTAGACAGTCGCACACCAGTATCGAGGGAAAATGACATTTAGTGCAGATTTATTTTCCTAACGCAATTTTAAGAGGATAGTTTGATATATATATATATATATATATATATATGTGTGTGTGTGTGTGTGTGTGTGTGTGTGTGTGTATATATGTGTATACATATATGATGAATAGTTATTATCTGGAGTACATCCGTTCATGGCTCGCTCTTCAACTGTTGTTAGGTTCATCTCGTCAATGCTGAATGAGATTCTAGCGAAACGTCGGAACTGCGATTTTATGCAATACAGAATGAACGGATGTACTCCAGATAATAACTATTCATCATATTTTTCCATCCGTGAAGGAATACGTATCAGCATATATATATATATATATATATATATATATATATATATATATATATATATATATATATATATATATATATATATAAAATACGTTTTCTTGTTTAATAATTTAAAAACTACACAGGTTATTCAAATACAAGAATATTCCTGATGATGTTGGTACTGTTTGCCAACGAAAAGCTTTGGATATAAAATAATAAATATTCTTGTATTTGAATAACCTGTGTTGTTTTTAAAATATATATATATATATATATATATATATATATATGAGACAGTTATATATAAAATCAAAGGGAACAGTGGAAAAGTGGACCAATCCAAACATTTTCTTTTATATTTAAGGTAATAATAGAACAACACAGTAAAATGATAGTCTATATTTTTCGTTTAGAAGAAGAGCGAACCAACTAAATCGTTTCAAAATAGCATTAGACTCTTTTGCAAAAAAAATAATTTTTCATTATTTTCAGAGTACAGCCTGTTTTTATTTGGTGCTTCTATTTTAAAGTGTGATAATGCTCTGTTAATACTGCCAGTATATTTAAAATTAATAAAAATATATAAAATAAATTACAAAAACTATGTAAATAGAAAAGTTAATTTATAAATTTTACAATATAAATTGTAATTAATATAACGCGGAGAAATTTTATTTAATATACCACTTAATAACATGAAGGTTACACCAAATATTTTTATCAGCTTTAATTAACTATTTTTTATAATTTATTTCCTCTCTAAACCGTGTTTCCAACTAGTTCATTCTGTGATCAGCAGCTCCTTTGTATTGTAAAGGGAATAGAGCTTCTACCGCTAGGATTTACTGTTAATTGGACAACCTAATCCTCTATTATTTGATTACAGTACACCCATAATCCTATTACGCGCACTTTATCTTCTTTTGTAATTCGTTTTGCGCCCTAACAACTTCAAGCCGCTTACAAGTTGCCGAATGTTATCTGAAAAGGTAATACTGCCTCGCTGTAGGCCAATTAAAAAATACGTTCTAAAGATACAACAGGACAGTAAGAAAAGAGTTTGGGGAATTTTAAAACGAGCGGGCATGAGATGGAGAGTAAAACTCTGTTGAGATGTGGTATAGGGGTCACACGAGAGGGTCTCATGGAGGATGATCCACTCTCTATTACACATAGTCGTTAACTTGGATAAAGTATGTGTTACTAAATGTTAACTCTGGTCCCATTATGCTATTTCCAATGTGTTAGAACTTTAGCTATGTGTGTTTGCTTTTAGAACCATAAATTGATTCTGAGTTGAGAACAGTGGGTAGGCATCTCTAGAACTCCCCCCCTCCCGGCTGAGAGCAGGTTTACTTTAGGTAAATTACCTTGACCACGAGATGTATTTCTTTTACCCTGTTACCAGCAGCAAGGATAGTAATGTTCTTCCCTCAGTCTACCTCCATCTACCCTTCTTTATCCTTCCTCGTGACACAAAAGGTAAATGCAGTATATGACTCCAACAAAGAGTAGGTTTCCTACAGGTACGCGACCTTGCCTAAGGGACACCATTATTCCCCTACTTCCTGTACCAAGAGGTTTTATCTCCCTACCTTAATCTTACCCACATTCACAACCCTTTCCTTTCCATGGTAACCGATAAAATAGTCATAATGAGTGATTGTCCTAACATTACAGAAAAAATCAATTCAGGCTATATATTTTATATCTTATATATATTTCGTCATCCCGAGCTTTACGCCAATTTCTAAAAAACTCTACTCGACCCAGTAAATTATAATACTTACTGTTTATATTCAAGACACCGACGATTATGAAGTCGCTAATCCGGCATGTAATACACATCCCGTTGTGGTGGTGACCGTATTATCCGAGCTGGTCCTCTTACTGTTCTCTCTAGCTTATATCACTCATGCTCTACCGCCTCCTGCAGTATTCCAGCCAAACTAAACACACTCAAGACTACTCGCAACAATTATACCAAACGCGACGACCTAAAACCAAGTAACTTGCACATAACATATTCTTAGAGAATATCCCTTCAGCAGTATAGTGCGAACAACGTAACCGTGCACTTGGCCTTGAGAGATCGCCGTCGGCGAGACGAAACGTAGAGGGTCAGTATAAATATTTTCCTACAAACATGACAAGGACTGTCAAATCACTGATTCGTATGAGGCGGTCGATATTAGACCTATTCCATGATAAATCAGCTTCGGTATGATATAAAAAACAATATTGAAATACGTGTAGACATATCGGATGTAGATTCTGATGTATCGAACATTCTCAATATGTTACATGTTTTTAGCAGTGATAGTATACGCAAGTGGATTGTTACGTGGAGTCCGCACTATAATTCTCCTCTATCACAGTGCCACGTGATCATTATAACCCTTTCTAGACCTTATGAACTGTTATTCCAATACCTTTGATACCAGAAACCTACACGTACCCCAGATTCCTAGTAGATAAGTTAGGTATATAATAGAATACGGGTTTACTCCTTATCTTAGTCTTATACGTTGTGGAAAATATAGTCAGACACTACCCCAGTGCCAGAAGTTTGGAGGTGGTAGATGAAAGATAGTCTGAGAGGACCAAAAGACAAGAATTGGTGATCGCAATGTGACCTGGATGTATACGTGAGGTGCTGATGATGAAGAGTGGGGAGACAGAAACAATTTTTAGATCATGGCAGGCAGAAAGTAAACAGTTGAAAAATGCAATTTGTATTGCAACTATTTTGATACTGATTCTACTTAACATTTATAAATATTAACAACAAACTTACCAAAAATCTAAGTACTTTTTTGGCGCGCCTGCCTTTGAAAGTACGGCCTTATAAAATTAAGTACGAAGTTTCCTAAGCTTCTCAAACCCCTTGTTGTCCTTTTTAAATAACTACCTTCTGAGTGACCACCTGGATTATAATCTTCAAAATGTTAACTATCTGGTATGAATACTGATAATGCATGTTAGCAAAAATGTTGTAGTTTTGGTTATATTTTTACATTTACAGAGCGTAAATTTTACACACATTCACTCACGTTTAATGTGTGTACTAGGTTGAATACCGAATCTCGTGCAGACAGACAGATGTTCTAATTTCCCAGCATCGTTTTATTGTTACCAGATCCACAGTTCCTAATGTATCAGTCTTTGTTAGCCAACACTTCAATGCTCTCTCAGACACTTTAGTCCGGTAAACTGTTACTAATGTCTATAAACCTAACCTAACCTAACCTAACCTAACTGTTACTAATGTCTATAAACCTAACCTAACCTAACCTAACCTAACTGTTACTAATGTCTATAAACCTAACCTAACCTAACCTAACCTAACCTAACCTAACCTAACTGTTACTAATGTCTATAAACCTAACCTAACCTAACCTAACCTAACCTAACCTAACTGTTACTAATGTCTATAAACCGAGGCGATCTTACATTTGGTTCAACAATAGCGGTAACGTCATGATATGTTTTACAATATTTTATAATATATTTAGTGAAATGTGAAAATAAACTTTTAATGTGATAAAACAAAATAACAGTTACAAGTGCAGTATCTTATATCTTGAGGTTTTATTTTACAAGATAGACTAGCAACACTGAACAATGCACTGACCAATTGCGAATGATCTGTAGAAAAATACCAGTAAGCTAGTGATATTTTGCAAAGGAAATCGGTAAAAATATTGATTTTATACAGGCAAAAGATTACTACATGAACTACCTATTGGGTTCGTTTCGTACAGTCACAAAGCAATAATCTTGATTACTTCAGAAAAGCACGGATGCCGTTGTCACAGATCCCGTTATAGGTTTTTATTTTGTAAATAAATGTAGCCTACATCTCGTATTAATAAATACTGTGAGATTATAGACACAGACGGAGATTAAATATTGCGGAAGGGCAAGCTAATGAATTACTGTTAAAGAAATCATTTATCTAAATCCAAGCTAAAAATAGGTAATACAAAACACAATTTTGCAGTCAATTCTTACGTAGCAACAAAACATTATTTTAGTTACATTTTATTTTATAATTACCATTATTATTAATAAAATTACATAGCCTATGCGTTAAAACAGCTGTTCTACAGCATAACCTATATAACATAAATCTACATGTTTAATGAAATCGTGTTGTCACTTATTTTAAGCCAAATGGGACGAAATAACTATATTGCATACATTGTCTCTATTGTGAAACGTTTTTCCCATATAAAACTAAAATTAATTAGTTCATTAAATTTATTTAATGAATTATTGTTTTAAACATCTGTATTAACATCAATTAAATCGAAAGTATTTTATTACCGGTTGAAAATTTGAACAAGATATATAATCGTAAACTAATAAAAGGAAATTAATAAGCCTGAAATTAATACACAATTATGTTACATTGTTTACATATTACATATTTATGTTTACATTTACATATTTACATATGTTAAAAATATATTTACTTATTTATATTTACACATTTACATTATGACATATTATGTTCCAATTTGGAGGCTAAAAAAATGACCAGTTTTTACCATTCTAATGACTAAGCACAAAGTGAAATGAAAGAGATAATTTTAGTTTAGAAAACAATAAAACTGCCAACGTATGATAGCGTACTTTCACTTTTTGCAAGGTTAACAGGAGTAGCTTAGAAGTACGTTCTGTAAAATAGAGGGAAACGAGATCGCGTACTGTTATTTACGAGCAAACTACTTTCGCTGAGGTCGTTAATGATTCATACATAGAACGCTCTGTGAATACGTAACTACTTGGTTACGTGAAATGTATTGAACTTAACGACTTCGGCGTGTTCAAACCCTAAGTCTGCGTTCTTTGCACGTCCGGGAAACTAACTTACCTTAAGGAGAATTCTGACGTTCGGAAGGTTTTCCTGGTTCCGAGTAGTTCTGGACCAGGAGGACCGAGGGTGGGAGGATTCATCTCGTTGCTGTTATAGGCCGGTGATCAGTCTGGCCAGTACAAGAAAGTTAGATCTTCATTCATGGAATCGTAACACAAAGAAATATAGTCACCTATCCTCGGGCTGACATCAGTCACCCGAGCGATGAAATGAAGAGTTTAGGGTTCTTGAAGAAGAAGATGCACCGAGCGATTAAATGAAGAGTTTAGGTTTCTTGAATAAGAAGATGCACCGAGCGATGAAATGAAGAGTTTAGGTTTCTTGGAGAAGAAGATGCACCGAGCGATGAAATGAAGAGTTTAGGTTTCTTGTAGAAGAAGAAGATGCACCGAGCGATGAAATGAAGAGTTTAGGTTTCTTGAAGAAGAAGATGCGCCGAGCGATTAAATGAAGAATTTAGGTTTATTGGAGAAGAAGATGCACCGAGCGATTAAATGAAGAATTTAGGTTTCTTGAAGAAGAAGATGCACCGAGCGATGAAATGAAGAATTTAGGTTAATTGAAGAAGAAGATGCACCGAGCGATTAAATGAAGAATTTAGGTTTCTTGAAGAAGAAGATGCACCGAGCGATGAAATGAAGAGTTTAGGTTTCTTGAAGAAGAAGATGCACCGAGCGATGAAATGAAGAGTTTAGGTTTCTTGGAGAAGAAGATGCACCGAGTGATGAAATGAAGAGTTTAGGTTTCTTGTAGAAGAAGAAGATGCACCGAGCGATGAAATGAACAGTTTAGGTTTCTTGAAGAAGAAGATGTACCGAGCGATTAAATGAAGAATTTAGGTTTATTGGAGAAGAAGATGCAAAGAGCGATGAAATGAAGAGTTTAGGTTTCTCTTAGAAGAAGAAGATGCACCGAGCGATGAAATGAAGAGTTTAGGTTTCTTGAAGAAGAAGATGCACCGAGTGATGAAATGAAGAGTTTAGGTTTCTTGTAGAAGAAGAAGATGCACCGAGCGATGAAATGAACAGTTTAGGTTTCTTGAAGAAGAAGATGCACCGAGCGATTAAATGAAGAATTTAGGTTTATTGGAGAATAAGATGCAAAGAGCGATGAAATGAAGAGTTTAGGTTTCTTTTAGAAGAAGAAGATGCACCGAGCGATGAAATGAAGAGTTTAGGTTTCTTGAAGAAGAAGATGCACCGAGCGATGAAATGAAGAATTTAGGTTTATTGGAGAAGAAGATGCAAAGAGCGATGAAATGAAGAGTTTAGGTTTCTTTTAGAAGAAGAAGATGCACCGAGCGATGAAATGAAGAGTTTAGGTTTCTTGAAGAAGAAGATGCACCGAGCGATTAAATGAAGAATTTAGGTTTATTGGAGAAGAAGATGCAAAGAGCGATGAAATGAAGAGTTTAGGTTTCTTTTAGAAGAAGAAGATGCACCGAGCGATGAAATGAAGAGTTTAGGTTTCTTGAAGAAGAAGATGCACCGAGCGATGAAATGAAGAGTTTAGGTTTCTTGAAGAAGAAGATGCACCGAGCGATGAAATGAAGAGTTTAGGTTTCTTGGAGAAGAAGATGCACCCAGCGATTAAATGAAGAGTTTAGGTTTCTTGGAGAAGAAGATGCACCGAGCGATGAAATGAAGAGTTTAGGTTTCTTGAAGAAGAAGATGCACCGAGCGATTAAATGAAGAATTTAGGTTTATTGGAGAAGAAGATGCACCGAGCGATGAAATGAAGAGTTTAGGTTTCTTGGAGAAGAAGATGCACCGAGCGATGAAATGAAGAGTTTAGGTTTCTTGGAGAAGAAGAAGATGCACCGAGCGATGAAATGAAGAGTTTAGGTTTCTTGGAGAAGAAGATGCACCGAGCGATGAAATGAAGAGTTTAGGTTTCTTGGAGAAGAAGAAGATGCACCGAGCGATGAAATGAACAGTTTAGGTTTCTTGAAAAAGAAGATGCACCGAGCGATGAAATGAAGAGTTTAGGTTTCTTGAAGAAGAAGATACACATGATGGGCTCTAGATTGTGTATGTTGTTAGTCTAATATTTTAGTCTTGCTTGTAGGTAAAGGAAGCTATCGCTTTTGTTTTCCTGTTCTTTCTTCCTTCACTATACTTTTCTCCTTTCATTGCATACAGGTATCATGGGTTTATGAGCATAGTTATTCTACCAATATGCAGCTGTACCTGTTTTATAAATACACCCAACTATAGTAGTGACGTTTTAAAAGCTGTTTTTTGACAGTAGCTTATAACAAGTAGTTTTACACTGATTTATGTAAAAAGCACGCAATAGACTAGTGGCGCTCTACCTGGCAGTTCCGTCAACTTATAAGAGTCTAAATAGCTCCATAGATATTACTGCAGATAGCGAGAGGGTTTTTAGATTCATACGGGAATTAGAGTTAATCCAAATCCTTGAAACAAAATTTTGAAAATGAGACGATTTTTAAGAAATTCTAACGCTTACAGGTAGAGACTAGTTGCCACACTAGAAAAAATAGTTTCTTCTTAAATTTATTATTTTCAAATATTACTCAATGATATATACATTATTCAACAATATCAGTATAGTAATAAATACATTTACTTATTTGTTTAGGAAGTGTACATATTTTTTGAAGAAATCAGGTTGAAGTTTTACAAGAAATAGTCTTATAACTTACTTCTTACTTCTTATTACGAGCTTCCAAGGTTGGCCTCGATGGCTCGATGTCTCCTATACACACACTCTGCCAATGGCCAGAAACAACTTTCTTTCAAGATTCTGTCCAGGGTACATTCCCGTCCTAGTTGCTTTATCAAGGGACTCCTTGTTGCTGCTGTTACAGGACACTTCAAAAGTATGTGCTCTAATGTTTCCTCTTCTTGCTTGCACACTCCACAGATAGAGTCGTTAGTAATATGAAACCTTTTCAAATATGTATTGGTGACAATGTGTCCCATACGAGCTCGTGCCGCAAAAGATGCCACTGAACGTGATAATGACTTGAAGATCTTTGGATCATTAGGTTGTTTTTGTAATGAATAATATTCGCGCCCAGTATTGCATTCTCTCCATTTCTTTCTCCAACAGATGTGAGATTCTTTATCAACTGCCTCTTTGCAATTAGTTAAGGAGTAACAACTTTCAGGAGATGGAAACAAGTTGCAAGACGCCTTGGCAGATCTGTCAGCTTCCTCATTCCCAGGAACACCACAATGACTGGGGATCCATTGAAATACAATATTTTTCTGTTCTAAGTTTTTTAACAATTTAGTTATTTCAGATGTTCGAAAATGGTAGTCTGTAGTGTGCTGTACTTGAAGGGCTTGAAGGGCCGACCTGGAATCGGTGAGAATGCAGATGTTCTGTGCATCCATAGTATTGCTGAAATAGTCTTATAAGCATGTCGTGAATATTTACTTTAACACGCTACTCTGAAATATTGAGTCTACGAAACGTTTTTGATAATTTTTAAAGAGCTTCATTCCCCTCATGGTTCAGGAATTTAAAACACAATACTCGTGACCTTCTCTATCGCCAGGAGGTTATTGAGCTCTACAGAACCTACCACCACAATGTGAATATCTTCACTGACGGTTCCAAGCTAGACAATGTCGTGGAATGCGCATTTTATGTATCAGGACGCATCTACACCTACGGATTGCCCTCGCCCTGTAGTGTTTCACAGCGGAGCTTTTTGCCATTTACCAAGCGTTAACATAAATTCCGTCTGCAACATCCCATTAATTTGTGTTTAGATTCCAAAAGTGCTCTCCAGGCGATTCAGGAAAAGTACTATAAGAACCCTTTAGGGAAATACATCCAGTGTGTTTATTACACAGACTCTAATTACGGGGTAATGGAGTATCATTTTGGTGGGTGGCTGATCCCTGCGGAATAGTCGGAAACACAAAAGCAGAAGGTGCTAAAGTGGGTTAAAGATGGAAAAAGTGGCTACAAGTAAGGTGCGAACGACACACTGCGTCATGGCATTCGACTTTGTATGCAAAGTGAAATATGAAATATTCCTTGCTTGGAATGATAAATATCAATCTGTAAATGGAAACAAGCTGAAGGAAATCAAGAATACCGTCCATCCATGGAGGTCTCCAGATAGTTAGAACCGTAGAAATGATCTGATGGTTACTTGTCTTAGAATTGACCGCTCTTGGTTAAAGTATGTCTGGTTGATGCAATACGAGGAATCGCCACTATGCCCAGTTATGACATCATGATAATACCATCACAGTCATCATATTCTTGACCGTTACAATCTTCGAGAGAGTTGAAAAGTTTGTTAGGGGACGATATCGACCGTGTCATCGCCTTCTTACGCTAAATTATTTCTTTAATTATATTTAGTAGTATTTTGTTACTTTAATTTAGAACTTTAATTGCAATTTTAATCACAATATTCATGTTTTAGGTTATTCTAGTTTTTGTTTTTAGTTCTACTTTTGTAGTTGTAGTCTAAGTGTAGTGGTAGTCTAGGTGTAGTAGTAGTCTAGGTGTAGTAGTACTCTAGGTGTAGTAGTGGTCTAGGTGTAGTAGTAGCCTAGGTGTAGTAGTAGTCTAGGTGTAGTAGTAGTCTGGGTGCAGTAGTAGTCTGGGTATAGCAGTAGCCTAGGTGTAGTAATAGTCTAGGTGTAGTAGTAGTCTAGGTGTAGTAGTACTCTAGGTGTAGTGGTGGTCTAGGTGTAGTAGTAGTCTAGATGTAGTAGTAGTCTAGGTGGAGTAATAGTCTGGGTGTAGTAGTAGTCTGGGTATAGCAGTAGCATAGGTGTAGTAGTACTCTAGGTGAAGTAGTACTATAAGTGCAGTAGTAGTCTAGGTGTGGTAGTAGTCCAGGTGTAGTAGTACTCTAGGTGTAGTAGTACTCTAGGTGTAGTAGTACTCTAGATGTAGTAGTACTCTAGGTGTAGTAGTAGTCCATGTGTAGTAGTAGTCCAGGTATAGCAGTAGGCTATGTGTAGTAGTAGCTAGGTGTAGTAGTAGGCTAGGTGTAGTCGTAGTCTAGGTGTAGTAGTATTAGTTTAGGTGTAGTAGTAGTCTAGGTGTAGTAGTAGTCTAGGTGTAGCAGTAGTCTAGCTGTAGTAATAGTAGTTTAGGTGTAGTAGTAGTCTAGGTGTAGTAGTAGTAGTCTAAGTGTAGTGGTACTCTAGGTGTAGTGGTAGTAGTTTAGGTGTAGTAGTAGTCTAGGTGTAGTAGTCTAGGTGTAGCAGTAATCTAGATGTAGTAATAGTCTAGGTGTAATAGTAGTAGTTTAGGTGTAGTGGTAGTCTAGGCGTAGTAGTAGTCTACGTGTAGTGGTAGTCTAGGTGTAGTAGTAGTCTACGTGTAGTAGTAGGCTAGGTGTAGTAGTAGGCTAGGTGTAGTAGTAGTCTAGGTGTAGTAGTTTAGGTGTAGTAGTAGTCTAGGTGTAGTAGTAGTCTAGGTGTAGCAATAGTCTAGCTATAGTAATAGTCTAGGTGTAGTAGTAGTAGTTTAGGTGTAGTAGTAGTAGTCTGAGCGTAGTGGTAGTCTAGGTGTAGTAGTAGTTTAGGTGTAGTAGTAGTCTAGGTGTAGTAGTAGTCTAGGTGTTGCAGTAGTCTAGCTGTAGTAATAGTCTAGGTGTAGTAGTAGTAGTTTAGGTGTAGTAGTAGTCTAGGTGTAGCAGTAGTCTAGCTGTAGTAATAGCCTAGGTGTAGTAGTGGTAGTTTAGGTGTAGTAGTAGTCTAGGTGTAGTAGTAGTCTAAGTGTAGTAGTAGTCTAAGCGTAGTGGTAGTATAGGTGTAGTAGTAATCTAGGTGTAGAAGTAGGCTAGGTGTAGTAGTAGTCTAGGTGTAGTAGTACTCTATGTGTAATGGTAGTCTAGGTGTAGTAGTAGTCTAGGTGTAGTAGTAGTAGTCTAGGTGTAGTAGTAGTAGTCTAGGTGTAGTAGTAGTCTGGGTGGAGTAGTAGTAATGTATACATTGAAAGATTTTGAGACGGAAAAGATTACCTTTCTGGTTTTCGCAAAACAAATCGTCGCTGAAAGCAATTCTCTCCTAGATATAACCGTAAGCCTACACTACTTCTATTACACAATATGTAACTTTTATTCCGACAACGAGGCCATTGCCAAACGAAGTAAAGCACATTGAAACCTTTAAGGACATTGTTTAAACAATTTATTCATCACAGATCTCAGTTTAATGTTAAATCCTCTTCCGGGAGAACCTTGTGTTAAATTTATTTGATTTTTTAAAATTTTTTACAATACTGATAAATAAAGATACTGTTTTAGCAGAAACGTGAAATACCCCTAAGAGGGATTTGATCTTCCTAAACTTTCTCGATCCGTTCCTGCCACTATAACTGTAGTCTTGTTCCGCGTAGAAAATTGTCTATTACCAAAATAACGTGTGTTTAAATTACTAGAATCAACCTATTAGAACAACACACTACAACTAAGGCTGTCAAACAAACCACTAAACACTATTTTTCGGTGACAACTTGTATTCCACACGTTAAAAACATAACTACCCTAAAAGCTACCCAACAAAGTGATTTGGTTCGTACAATTACAAATCATCGTCCGTTCCTAACTCCTGGAACACTTTGAAATCAGTTCAACTATGCTCCTCCTAATTGCATAATTGCATCGTTCTATTTTGCCGGCTTTTTGCTTAATTGGTAAAGCTCCGGTGTAACAGTAGCCAAAGTCAAACACAACCATTAGGGAAATCTAGTCATTAAAGTTTACCTCACAACTAATTTTTAAACTTTATGCTTGCTTTGATACATAACAATTGTATTGTTATATTCCTGTTTCCTGTATTACAATGTCCTTAAAGAGAACCCATTCTTTTATCTCTGTTAGTAGTTAACTGGATATATTTTGCAGAAGTCGCTTTGTAAATTGAATATTCAACAAAACTGTAACCTAATGTTTGTCATACTTTATATGATACTTGACTGTTGTTATCTTCAAATCTATTCATTATAATCTGTTTGCCTTTTCTATCTTTAGTATACTCTACGTCGTTTCTGAAAAACTTCATCGTTGTAGGGCATTGTTACGTTAAAATCTCATGTAACATTGACGATGTGAATCGAACCACAGTTCGCGTTTCAACTGTTGTTGGTTTTCCGTCGATATATATATATATATGTATGTATGTATGTATGTATGTATATAAAGTAAAATAACTTGTTGAGGCTTGATGTGCATGTTTAGTGTCTACAGTACGGTGCACAATACCGGAGTACAATACGGAGAGCTAGCTCTTGCCTGAAGCCAGGATTTGCCTGTGTATTTTGTTGGAAAGAAAGAAGAAACAAAGATGGTAACAAGCAATACTTTTCTTCCGGCCTAACCTCTTTGCCACAATTATGGGTTCCACAACATATTGAAACCATGCCTCCACGAATTCAAACCCGTAACTCCCGCCTGGATGAGTAGCAGCAGGCCCAAGACGGGCGCTTGGACAGGTTGTACCAATCTGCAAGAGTCTTTCACCCTCACTGTAAGGCCTTCACCAGTGGGTGATGTCGAATTGGGTCCACGGTCTGTCAAGGTCGTAAAAACGACGGTTGATTCGGTCAGTTCGGAAGTAGTATCGAATTGGGCCCATACCTCTACAATCATGACTTACAAAATGGAATGCTCGCATCCACCTTAGCTTTAAATGCATTCAAACGTCTAAAGTAGATGTTTGGTTACGGTCACATGGTGGTCAAACATCTATTTTAGACGATTGAAAAACGTTTTATATCAATATAAATAGTCGTGTAATAATATTTTATGTTATATATGCGCAAAATGATAAAACCCCTTTGCCACCCCATTGCCAGGTGGTCATTGGAACGGTTCAGCATGTCACCGTTACAGGGTTAACAAAAACGGACACGTAATGGAATGCTCGCTTGACTTGGCGAGCACTAGGTTACTGAGTAGGATTATTCGTAAGTTTAAATAATAATAAAAGATGAAAGTACAGTATTTGTAATGAATTTTATATTTCTTTATGTTTTAGTAAAGTTTTATTGTATTTATTTGCTTCCATTAAGATTTAGTTTTTAATTCTATCGTACATTAAAATAAAAACGAATGTCTGATCACTTAACAAATCTAATGTAGCCCGACTGACCAGAGGCCCCCTTTAACCCCTTTAAGTGTTGACGATAATTTGCCTAGGGATGTTTTGACCGTGGGCCCAGTTCGACCGTTTCCGCATTATTGACCTGTCCACCCTGAGCACAAGACAAACTCCAACCAGACACTACATTCGACCGCTTTCCCAGAACTACTCTGTACCACTAGAACCTTCCGAATGGCCAGACTTTACGTACCTTCAATACCCCGTCTGATTAGTTCGGTCCAGGAAGTGCAATAGTACGGTTGGTCTCACGTAAGTGCGGCCATAAACCCACCCCGTTAGACTTTGAGGGTCGCCAGGCTCCACAAATGTTGTAATTAGGGATGGGCCGATTCCGATTCTCGATTCCAGGGATCGTCGATTCTAGGTGGTATCGAGGAATCGTCGATACTCGATTCTTCGTTCATAAAAGCGTCGATTCCGATTCCTATTTTGTTAACTATTAAAATATGCGTGTGGAGTAATTTATTACCAAACAAAATTTATTACCAAAATTTATTATATTTGTGTGGAAAAATACTTAATTACCAACTATGTCTTATTTATGTATTAGTTCATTTGAATGAATTAAATGATTAAAGTAAACGAAAATATTATTATTTATGAAGCAACAGCAATCAAGATCGTAACCATTTCTGGTCGTTTGACATCGCTCGTCTCTCTCTCTCACTAAATGTCAGAACAAAACACAAAAAAGTACAGTAAAAACTCGATTAACCGTTGAAACCGTGGCCATGACAGTTGAGCGAATAGGCGGATAACAGATACACTGTATTATTCCTCCGAAACTTAACCTTAATAAATTATATTATAGACAGATATCACTCTCACGGTTGAAGGTTTTGTGTAGCCTATTACATTAAAACAGAACTTTTAAAAGGTTTTGCCATATGACCAAGATGTTAACTAAATTAATTATTAGAGAACTAGCATGTAAGCTAATATAACTTGAAAGAATCGAGAATCGACTAAAGAATCTAGAATCGAAAGGAAAATTTTAGAATCGGAATCGGAATCGAAAATTTTAGGAATCGGCCCATCCCTAGTTGTAATACATACTCCAATAGAAAAGTGCAAATCTCTATTTACACCTTAAAATTTACACTTTTCTTATAGCTATGAGTTTTGAAGGAAAATTGTCATTGTTAAATAAAAAGCGGATGACTTCTAAAAAGCGAGTCAGGTGCAACTATTTCTTTACAGAGGCGACGTTTCAATAACGGATACGTTAGCGGCTTCAGGCCTACAATACACAAGCACACAATTAAAACTAACAACAATACGAACACAGTTTACAAATAACCGCAGCACAATCAAATTTCTATAATTATAAAACAATACATATACCACTAAAATGGGTAACGTCAGAAAAAAAAAATGTTTTAAAAAGCATTGTTAAATATTTTGCCATGTAACGGCAACATTGATTTCCGGAGGACCTTAAATAATTAAATGAATGAAGTTGACATTTTTGTACATACCTCACTGGGCGAAGTACCACCACTTGTCGGACAGTTATTCGGGTGCACCCTTTCCCGCACTTATCATTTATCTGTTGAACTTAAAAGAATTCACTTATATTCAAAAATGTCACTATTAATGCTAAGAGTACCTTCGCCACACGACGGGAGAAACAAAGAGAGAAAAATGGTCTAAACCGAGCCTTGTTTAGAACAGACAAGAAACTACGTCACGTCGAGAGTGACGGGAGAGATGTCGTTTTACCGACGATTCGAAAGGAACTGGTGCCGTACCGAACCTTGTAAGGGAGAAAGGTTGGCCGATAAGGAGTCCCTCTCTGAAGCATTTACACTGTTTTTTAAATAATATTTAATTTCAAGAAAAGTACGTAACAAGCATTATTAACATATACATTAGAAATTATTACATTTTAAATTGTATTTAAAAAAATTACTACCGGTAGTCATTGTACGTGTAGCAGTGGTTAGGGGGTTTTTCATTTTTTTATACAATTGAGTATGTAATAATTTGTAATGATAATGTTAATAATGTCTTTATAAAAAATTTGTTCTGACGTTAACCATTTTAGTGGTATATGTAGTGTCATAATTACAGTAGTTTCATTGTGGTGTGGTTATTTGGGAACTGTGTTACTTTTGTTGTTATTTTTAATTGTGTGCTTGTGTATTGTAGGCGTGAAGCCGCTAACGTATCCGTTATTGAAACGTCGCCTCTGTAAAGAAATAGTTGTTCCTGACACGTCCATCGCTTTTTATATAACAATAATCTCTGTGAGTGTAAACATGATTAATAAAATTGTTATTACAGATCTTTTCCGTTATACGTATACCACTATTTAAATATATTGAATAATACATTTTAACCATTGTTTGGTATAAATAACGGAACATGTTTTAAAACATGTTTTCCTCATTTTCAACCTTTAGAACCGGCTTTCTTATCTGTAAAGCGGTTTTCTTATCTGTAATCTGGCAGTCGTCAGTTTGTTTACGAGACATAATGAACTTTCTTCGATTGGCCGATCTATATAAAACTGAAGAAGATGCGATAAATTTTTTCCAAGGTAAATCTGTTTTGCATAATCCTCGGAAATGTGTGCGTGGACACGACATGGTCCTTAACGTGAATTCGTGTAAATGGGTATGTTCTAAACGTGAGTGCCGTGAGTACAAATCTATTCGAGTTGACCTCTATTTAACAGGTTCGAAACTGCCATTTCGAAAGGTGTTACTTTTTATCTATTGTTGGTCCAGGAAATTAACAACAATTGAATTTTGTGAGCACGAACTAGAAATCAATCATAACACAACTGTAGATTGGTGTAACTATATGCGTGAAGTATGTGCAGACAATTTGTTACGCAACCCTATTCAAATTGGACGACCTAACACAACTGTGGAAATTGATGAAAGTTTATTTTCGCGTCGTAAAAATAACGGGGACAACAATTATATCTGACGAGTGGCGAGCCTATAATAGCATTTACAGGTTAGGCTATGAACATTATACGGTGAACCATACGTATAATTTTGTTGATCCCGAAAGTGGTGCTCACACACAAACAATTGAGAGTACTTGGCGTCTGGCTAAACAACGAAATAAAGACCAGACGCACGTTGTTAGATTCTTACCTGTGCGAGTTCATGTGGCGGCGGCGACACGCAGGAAAGGACTTGTTTGAGGAAATACTGCGTAATATCGCCGAGTATTGGCCACCTTCATCAACATAATAAGGTAACTTACTTACATAAATATAATACTTATAACGAAAAAGCATATAATTCGACATTAAATAGTGGTATACGTATAACGGAAAAGATCCGTTATTACTAATAAAATACGAAAGTTACTCCGTTATTTTATCTTTGTTAATTTCGTAATAATTTCGGAAAATGATTGCTTTGAAATTGAAATGTTCTTAAGGATTTAAACGAAAAGATTTATTTGAGGTTAGGATGTTTTATTAATTTAAATTTTTTTAAACCCTAACAGTTGTTTCAAGGTGTTACAAACATGACATACCGTGAGTAATATGAATTTTATTGTTGCGTTTGGCTGTTGAGCATTATCCACCATCTAACTGTCATATTAACGCTACAATAACAAAGTTATTTAATTTGTACGTATCTTTAAAACCCTCTCGGCGTTTATAGCACTTCCATTATATAAATAATAAATGATGTAAGTTTAGTATAGTTCCCGTAACTCGTGTTGAAATCCCGTTTCAAAACATTTCTGTATAACTTTGTATGTTTGCAAATGTGATTCAGGTGTATTTTAATTACATTTAATATGCACTTTGTTTAGTTAAACATGGAACTTGTCGACAATGGAGAGTCGTTATATTGTGAAACCCGGTAACCTTAGTACCTTCATGGCACCAAGTCCCCTGACTAGGGACTGGCGCTAGTCACCCGAACAGCAGTGACGAGTTTGAGGTTGGATTCGTGGGCAAATGTTTCAATCAGCTGGACTGGGAGATTTTCCTCATTAAGCAAGTACCTTTGTGTTATTTGACAAGATGGCTAGGTGGAAAGACAGGACCTCCTTGTCATCATTTTATCACTTATATCGCCACTCTAATCCTATTATTAGTTCACACACTCTCTCTCTCTCTCTCTCTCTCTCTCTCTCTCTCTCTCTCTCTATATATATATATATATATATATATATATATATATATATATATATATATATATATATAGTATTTTTACACCTTGTTCAAAATTTAAATTGTTAATAAAATACTTTTTATACACCCACTTAAGATAAAATACATTTTTTTTTTAACTTGTAGAGGATGACTAGATGTTACTACACTTTTTCAAGTATTAATTATTAATTAAATATTCTATTTTTCCTTCTAATATTGTGATTCTGTCGAATGTATATAAATATTTACATTAATTGTAAATATTTAAATTCTTTCTACTACCTCACAATCTCCTGATATATAGATATTGTACAAATTTTTCAATCGTTAATAAAATAGGTTTTTATTTATCCAACCAAATTGAAATACATTTTTTAAAACCTGTAGTGGATGACAAACAATTGATGTGTACTATAGTTTTTTTTTCAAATATTTATTCAAAATGAAAATATATAATGTGTGGGGTCCAGCAGGATTCAAACTAATAAACGTCATGTTCGAAGTTTAGCGACCCTTGGCATTTGTTTCCCATACCTAGAAATATATTTTTCAAAGATATATACACATTTGTTTTCCACCATCTGGTTGTTGCCGAAACCTCCATTATAGAACTTGAAACTGTTGCCATGGTTACCACACAATATCATAAATATCGCTCTAGGTAACTAAAGCTATATTTGTTTGGTAACTAAAATAAAATTTTTCTTTGTTAACTTCAGTAGGAATTTACATTTAAAATGTTTTTTTATATGACATGTGTAATAGAATGTAACTAAAATAAAATTTTCTTTGTTCATATAAGTAGGAATTGACTAGAAATTTTTTTTAACTGGCTATTGTAGATCCTGACAGCAGGCTGGGTCAAGTAAGTGCGCGTGCGAGAGATAGCGTACTGTAGAAACTAAACATACATATCACGCCTCAACAAATTATCTTTATATATATATATATATATATATATATATATATATATATATATATATATATATATATATATATAGTTAAACAAAGAGTTTGGCAAAATCAAAGAGTCACGGATAACGTTAGTCAAGCAAAATATTTATCGAGGTTGAATTCGAGGAAACATGGTTTCAATATGCTGGACTGGGAGATTGTGGTTGTGACGTATTATCTATTTAAACGCAATATTTGGCTTATATTTTAGTAAGAAAATACCTGTTAATTACGAAAATTATAGGTTAATTTCGTTTGAATTTCTAATTTAAAACCTAACACTTTTCTAAATCTTTACATACTAGGAGACGCACTACCTAAGCCGCAATCGATGACTATATTTGTGTGCGCACTCGCCAATGTGTGTTTAAGCGTATATAGGCTCGCGCGCTCGCGCAAATGAGTTCAAGCATACGTGTGTTCGCGCATATGTGTTTAAGATTTCATGCGAGCGCGCGAGTGTGTTTGTGTATAGTTTGGAGTTTATTACAAATGTAGTTTGGATCGAATTTCAAGCTAATCGAAATTTTTACTAATTTCTCTCGTTTTATTGATCAAGAGAATAATAGTACTGCGTATAAAACAAACTACTTTTTCTAACCTAAATCTCCATACAATATCTCGTCTTTATAAAACAAAAATACAATAAAAAGAATTTATTAAAAACGTCAATCCTAAGGCTTTCTCCGCTAAGATAAGTGCAAAAATCGATTCCATATTTAAACACCGCCGCCCTTTCTGCACTCAGCACAGCTGCGCCTAGACGGAACACGTCTACAGTGAAATGTTTTGCTTCGGCTGGATTTGAGGGCGGTAAAGATTCGGTTACGTGAACAAACTGAGAAAACCTGCAACGAAGATTCAAGTCTGGACGTAATGTTTATAAGAAACAGTAGAATTTTTTTGTTCAATACGAATGCCAGGCAATATCGAGCTCAGATATTTTGAATTCAATTCTCTTGGTATATTTTACTAATAATTATCTCTAGCAATTTTACGAGTAAACTCAATTCAATAGGAAAATATCCAAGTATCTATATAAATCAACACTTGTTGTACGTTTCAGTTACAAGATAACCTTCTTCAGAAATATTTGAACAGCCCATGTATAAGGTTTTCTAACTTTATGCTAAGTTTGTTGAAAAACTGAATCATTTGTTAAGTATTAAGGCTGTATTTGTTAGGCGTATTTTAGCCCCGCCTCTTTAGAGATTGACATCCGTAATGTGTCGATACCTGATTGGTCCAATTGTTAATAGGAGGAAAGTGGTGGGGAGTACTGTTGTTTAAGAGGCTTTATAAATTATTTCTAACTAATAATTCTGAAGGTGGTTACATCTAATTGAAATGCACATTAAGTGTTATTTTCCGTTAATTAATAAATATCATTTGTTTACTTCAAATTTCTTATTCTGTCTACTGTTGAATATTATTTTTTAATGTGTTTTAGTACCACAAAAAATATGATAATTATTTTTCTTCAGCATACATTTAAGATTCTAACTCTAATACAAAAATTAAAGTAAAAAAAGAGGAGTAAAGATTTTCAAACGAATATTTTCCAAATGGATATTTATTGTTGTTTGTCGACGTTTCAAAAAACATTGGTCCTTATTAAGACGAAAACCTGTTACGAAGGCCCACAATCTCAAAATGTTAATATACAATAGTATTTTTAATTGTGGTAAAAAAATGTCAAAATTAGTAGCCTTTTCGAAAAACTTTTCTTGTTATTTAATGTCTTGAATATATTAACGGTATGAGGTATATATTAGACTATAATGTCTTCATTAAAGTATGAGGTATTACTGCAGAACAATTATTGGGGATTGCATTGATTTACTTAAAACCGTTTAAAATCGCATTATTTATTATTTTTTTTATTAATAAAAACAAATTTGTAAGAAAATTCTAAATACCTGAGTTCCCTAAAACTATGGACTACAGATTAGTATTATAGCTCCCACACTCTATAGACTACGTCACAAAATGGTGCCAACTCTCAGTTGCAGTCAAACATTTTTGGCGATTTTTGGGACGTCACATTTTGGATCACAGTTACAAACTAATAAATACTCAAATCATTCACAGTTTTATAATTATAATGATTCTTTTGAACCATAGGAAAGCTTAGTTGTCACGTGGCTGGGCTACTTTGCTTTGAACATAATGTATTCCAAAAGTCATGGTAGGTAATATGGCTGGTAGTACGATTTAGTCGCCAAATAAAATCCTAGATTTGACCTAAACATAGATCGTCTGGTTTATCCTGACCGAATAATTACGCAAGAGATGAAGGGACGCAGCGTTGTAATGGACAAACGTTAACAACTGATTGTTTCACACATCACTAAATTGCTTGAGTGAATGTGTATCCCTTTGTGTGTTGTACCCCAACCTCACATCAACGCAAATGCTTTTTCGCATCTCATGGACACATGTCAGACTAAACCTGACGACCTAAACACATTGTCGCACGCTTAATCGAGCTGTGACTAAAAAGACCCGCATAAAACTAACCAGAGTAGTACTCGGACCTTTACTAATCAAGTGATCTACTCTCTAGACCCAGCCGGCCTCTAGAGTCTTATTCTAAACTTTATAACTTTCGAATATAAAGAATGGTACGCGGTTTTTTACAACAACCCTAAAGTTCGAAGTACCGTCATTTCTGTTGTGAATCTTTAATAAGTTGAATATTAACACAAATGTTGCCCTTTCAAATAGAGATATTACGGGTATGTTTTACTCATTTTAATAACTTAATCTTTATAAAAATATTCGGACGATCATTGCAGAATTTTCCTGAAAGCAAGACAAAAACAAGGTTGTTACACTCGTAGGAGCGCCGACAGAAGTGAACATTTCTATAACCACAGACATTTTGAGAAAAAAAATTTAAATTTACGATCAGAAATTACCTACACTTTTTTTTATCAGACCCGCCCAAGAATGTTTTCATTTGAAAAATTAGATTAAAAATAAATAACTTGTCAGCGTTATATTGATTTATTTGTATCTCAATTTATCAAAATTTTAATAAACTGTATTTATTAACTGATTAAAACTATCTAATAATAACCTTTCCCATTTCAATGTTCAAAAAATAATGTAACATAACCTACGTGATGAAACAGTTGTTTTATACAACCTAACGCATAACATAAAATCAGGTGATATATGAAAACATATGTAATTATTTAATTAACTTTCATGTGATGGAATTTACACAGAGACGCTATTAATGTGACAGAAATGATACTGATGGATGTTTATGTCCATCCAGGAAGATTTTGTACACGTCGCTATAAAAGAGTTCCCTTCAAAAAAGATCGCAAATAGGTAAGGAAACGTTAAACATCATTCAGAATGAGATTAAAGTTATTTTTAAAATGGTTAAGCTTCAGAAATCATAGGGTGGATTATGCAATTTTTAACTGCATTCAGAACCAACTCCACGCGATGTTTTGGTGTCAAACAATGCGTTATAGACCTCTGAAAATAAAATACGGACATACAAACATGCTACCCCGATTTTTATTAATAAATCCGCTAAAACCTTCAAGTTCACAAAAGTATACATTTGCAATGTAATTGTAGATGCATATAAGCACAACATTTGCCAAGCGTTCAGTCAGAGTTCCGTTCATTTATATTCAGCACTGCAAGTAATTCCATTAACATCCGACCTCGTTTCTCTCCCTAAATTATTCCTGCCCTTCTTCATCCCTTATCATTTACATCATTATTTACTTCAAGACTAGTTAATTTTGGTTGCGGGAAAATTTGCTTTCTTCATGCAACTCAAGTTTCTTGCAAACAAAGTAATATTTAATTAAATATATGTTTTGTTGTAAGAATATTAAAAACGTAGTGAAGACGAAGGACTTGAAGATCTACAAAATTCTTTTAAAAAGAGTATCTTCAAAAGACATTGAGACAGAGAATCGTGATAGGACATCGTGACTGAACGTGCCGAGACGGGGAGAATCTATCGAGAACATCCTAACAAAGCAAAATGACAGATATTTAGCAGAAACAAAAAACACCTTGTGTGTTTGGATATTTAGCAAGAATCGTATTTGATTTCTATCGACTTTGGAAGTTTTTACGACAGTCACTTCATTTTCAAGCTTGACCACTAGGCTCCATTCAATCACTCAAGTATACTTGAGAATGAAGTGACAGGGTGTATTCGAAAGCAGGTTATTGAAAAATCGATTAATATATTTGCTAAATATACATTCAAGTTACGTGAATGATGAAAAGAAAACAGGTTTTCTATATGTACCTTTAAGAGGATCCCAGTATTAAATACTTTATAAGAATGCAGGTAACATTTACTTGAAAGCTTTACCCAGCCACAGTATTGCATTCCATGCTGTAAGGGCAAAGCAAGCACCTCAGTGCCGCAGTGCAAGGTATGACCTACATTCGTACATTGGCGGCCACAAAGTAATTAGGTTACCAATGGGCAAGTCTGCTTCTATTATTTACTCCATATTTCATAATTATTGAATTATAGCGCATACACTCAAAGGGAATATCAAAGAAATTGGTAAAGCCGATACATAAAAGATAAATCTCTCATACTGAAGACTAACCTTCATATATACGCAAAATCATAGTTAAGCGAACAGTTGAATGTTCTGAATTTCTAAAACTGAACCAGAATTGGGTAAAATTATTACTTTTAATCTTTACAGAATATGTTGTTAAAATGCATGTTTCGATGTACAAATTAACATAGCAAGGAGAGGAGTGGTCTATCCACTTCACTAATCAGCCGAGATTGCATGCATCAGGTTTATTACCCATACCTACAGTGACGAACTATAAATCTTACGCATAGTAAGCTATTGATTTAAATAATAAAAAATAAAGAATTATAATAAGTACAATAACAATTAGCTATATATTATAACATTGGGGATGGAATAAAAGTTCATAATCTGTGTGCTTTTATGCAATCACTATTTTGGAACAACCTGTGATAAATTTATAATAAACAACACAAACACTGTCTAATGGAATAAATTTCTTATTAACCATGTGCACATTTAGCTTGTCAAGCAACCATTTCCAAGCAACAAAAACCACGCTACAATGTGGTATAAGTATCAAAGAACACACACACGCGCGCGCGCGCACACACACACACAAGCGCGCACACTCACACACATACACACACACACACACAAAAACACACACACATACATATATATAGCTTTGCAACACTGTTTTCTTGTATTCACTTATCACTTTCACTATATGTACTTAACAAGAATCTTACTTGGTATTTATGCGAGTTAACTTTCAAAGATTGGTAGTATCTCCATCATCAAGCATCATTGACTGGGGGTTGTAGTAGACTGTCTACTACAACCCCCGGTCAGTGATGCTTGATGATGGAGATACGACCAATCTTTGAAAAACTCGCATAAATACCAACTAAGATTCTTATTTAAGTACATATAATGAAAGTGATATACGTATTCCTTTACGAATGGAAAGGTATGATGAATAGTTACTATCTGGAGTACACCCGTTCATTCTGCAGTGCATAAATTCGCAGTTCCGACGTTTCGCGAGAATCCCATCTACGAGGTGAACCCAATAACAGTTAAAGAGCGAGTCAACGCTAGGCGTAATAGTCACGCGAGTTATAAAAACTAAACAAAAACTGCCTCTAAAATTTGGCGAGGTGCCGCCGAAAGGTTCCTGGTTTTTGACTCGTGGCTTTTTGTACTTGTAATGGTAAAGATTTGATTACGTCTGCTTACGTCGGTCAAGTGGGAAGGTAAGACACCCTGGCATGTTTACGGCTACCACCGCAAATGCCTCCTTCCACTGGATCATTACGTTGCGTGACCATTGCTCCAAACTGCATTACGATTCCGTGTATGGACGAGTGCTTCAGATTAAATCCAAACAAATTTTTAAAATCCAAAAAGCCTATAAACCGCTCTGCAAGGTTTGAAGTGTTTTAGTTGCCAGCCAAACGCTTGTTCGCCAGTATTTGCGATGGCTTTTCCACTCTGCCTCGAGCACGACGAGTGGCCTTAAACTGTTTAAATATTCCAAAGGGGGCGGAAAGTTTGCGCTCTTGATATCTTCTGATCTGTGTTTGATAAACGACCGAATAATGATCACTGGCCTAACGACACGATCTCCAATACTTTGGAAGTTTGTGAATACTTACGAAACTTTCAAGATGGCCTTAACGCGAGGACTGTTTGAAAACATAACCACGAGCGGGGGAAGCTTTTTCACAAGGGAGGACCTCCTGGCTTTACTGTAGGCGTTATATTTTCCAACTTTAATTTATCATTAGAACGCGTAAACAATTTCGCAATGCAAATAGGTAGAATAAAACGAAAAGCAGAACGAATGAAAAGACACACTGACCACGTAAAATACCGAAGTATAATAGAAGGTTAAATAGGTAAAATATAATAAATACGCTCATATATATTATCCACAAATAATAATAATAACAGTAAGAGAGATATAGACATAGAGAAAATGAGATAAATAGGGAGAGAAAGAGTTAAATGAGAGAGATTGAGCTAGAAAGAGAGAGAGAAATAGCGAGATAGATGAAGAAAAAGAGGGAGAGAGATGGTTCTGGACTTGTTCCTCTATTAGTGTGTTCATAATTTTATTTTTGTATATCTCTAATGAACATAATGAACATAAATGAACATAATAGAAAACTTAGAGATATATAAAAATAAAATTAAGAACACACTAATAGAGGAACACGTCCAGATTAAATCAAAACATAATACAATTTTTAGCATATTTGATGATATTTTAAAAATAAAAGATTAGGACAAATGGAAATATTAAAGTATATTTATCTAACAGATAAGATAACTGAGACCAGGTTTACTGAGCATAGTACAATTATATTCAACAGTCTTACTCTAGTCAAATAAGTGGACAGTGATTTATACATTTCGAAAATGCTAATAATGTAAATTAGCGAAAAGCTTCAATCAACAATAAAATGAAGTAATACTCGTATATTCTTGTTTATGAAAGTTATTTTATTTCACCATAGGCTATATATATATATACTTTGCAACACCGTTTTCTTGTATTCACATATCTCTTTCTCTATATGTACCTTAACAAGAAACTTACTTAGTATTTATGCGATTTAACTTTCAAAGATTGATAGTATCTCCATTGTCGATATATGTATATATATATATATATATATATATATATATATATATATATATATATATATATATATATATATATATATATATATATATATAGACTTTGCAACACTGTTTTCTTGTATTCACATATCACTTTCTCTATATGTACTTTAACAAGTAACTTACTTAGTATTTATGCGATTTAACTTTCAAAGATTGATAGTATCTCCATTGTCGATATATGTATATATATATATATATATATATATATATATATATATATATATATATAGACTTTGCAACACTGTTTTCTTGTATTCACATATCACTTTCTCTATATGTACTTTAACAAGTAACTTACTTAGTATTTATGCGATTTAACTTTCAAAGATTGATAGTATCTCCATTGTCGATATATGTATATATATATATATATATATATATATATATATATATATATATATATATATATATATATATATATATATATAGACTTTGCAACACTGTTTTCTTGTATTCACATATCACTTTCTCTATATGTACTTTAACAAGTAACTTACTTAGTATTTATGCGATTTAACTTTCAAAGATTGATAGTATCTCCATCATCAAGCATCACTGACCGGGGGCTGTAGTAGACTGTGAGCTGTGTGGAATTTTCGTTGTCACAAGGTGTGGTGTACCGTTATTGTTCTATTTTCGGATTCACTGCACTGAGGAGTCTTTTAAGTTTGTCTTGGGGTTAATTTTGTCTATTAGGTTGAATAATTTATCGTTTTTTGATTTTATTTGTATTTGTTCGTTTATGATATTATTTTTATGTTTATAAATTTGTAGTTGTTCCCAGATTGATGCCTTTTTGTACTTTTTTATTAGGTGTATGTCTTCTAATGTGGGGAATATGTGTTTGTTTTTGATGGCGTGTGTGGCTAAGTTTGAGTTGTAAGTTTGAGGTTTAATGTATGCATTGAGGTGTTCTTGATATCTGTCTTTTAATTTCTTTTTCATTTAGCCTATGTATATTTTATTACAGCCTGGGCATTCGAATTTGCGATTTTGTATATTCCGTTATTAAGTGTGGGACATATTTTTTTCCGGTTGGTTTATTTTATTGATTATGTTTCCTGTGTTTTTATAAGCTATGGTAATATTATTATTTTTGAGTATTTTAGTTATTCCTTTTATGTTGTATCCTTTGTATGTGAATTTGGCCCATTTTGTTGTTGTTTGTAGTTCGATTGTAGGTTGTTTTAATTAATTTATTATTTTAAATTCTAATTTATCTATAGTTTTTTTATTGTATCCATTTTTTTGGGCTATTTGATATATTATTTGTTTTTCTTTGGCTTTTCTTCATAAAGATAGTTTTAGCATTCTGTATAAGAGTGAGTTGTAAGCAGCCATTTTATGTTGGGGGAGATGGAAAAGTAAGAGAGAATTATACTTCAACCGTGTATGATAGAATCGAATAAAAAGTTAAATGTATTTAATACTTTATAGTAAAATGTTATAGAAAAACGGGTACACGCCCATGAACTGAATAGAAAAGAAGCTTATATCAGGCTGCTTCATAATCTTCAGCTAACAAAGCAGGGAATCATGTTCGCTCCCGAACCCGATCTGTGATTCACCTATGCTTACTGGTCCGTGATGATACTTGTCTACCCTTCAATAAATATATTTTAAGCAGTATTTTCAAAGGAACAAGAGTTTTAAATCTAATACGCTTTTAATAATAACCGTGAATGAGTTAATCTGACAATATTCACATAAATTGTACACAAATACTAGGTACTTGTTTATATTATTACGTATAGAATTTAAATAAGTTAAAAACAAAACCTTATAACAGCATGAAAGGCATTCTAAGGCTAGACTTGTGGGGATTTGTGGTTGGTAGCGAACACAAAGGTTCGCTGTGTATAATTAGCAGTGTTAACATGTTTCATACAAGTGTAGCGCGCGTGAGTTTATTACTGCTCCACTTTCAAAGCTTGTTTGCCCAGCGCCTTCATTGTCTGCGGTTAGGCAAATCTTTTTATCATTCAAACAAACCTTATATGTAAAAACATTTCTAATATAAAAAATAGAGAAAATTAACAAAACTAGCGAACTATCAACTATTTCACGCAATTTAAGAAACCTAAGGAAGGAAGACTACGCTTTTGAAAGAAATGTTGAGGCAAAAGTTCTAAAACGTTTTTAACTACTACACAGAACTTTGAAAGATCTTATGCAATTTTCTTAAAACTTTTTCTTTTAAAATCCCCATTCAACGAAATTCGGTCTCCACCCCTTGCCGCAAAATCTGCTTCCTTCAAATGATGAAAATGGAACACTCCAAGTTGGACTAAACTGATCTCTATACTAACGGCTCGGCAATCGGCGTAGCAGTGGTGCCGGCTACTGATTTCATTCCGTGAGGGCTCTTTCCTAGTTGTCCTGATGGACACTAACTTTGGTGGTGAGGCAGCCACAAGTGAAGCCACTAACATGCTAATAAATTAGAACGAATTTAAAACTGTGGTTTTACTTTCTGACTCCCCATCGCTTCTACAAGCTATAACTTGACCAAAACGCAGGATAACAACCTAATTGAATGCCAAGGGAGACCTCTCAGATGCAGTCTAACACTGAGGTACATTTGCGTTGGGCTCGTGATAACTGGGAAATGAGAGGTCCGACACACTTGCAAAAGCTTGATGCTTGCTTCCAGCTTCTCTTCTATCTAGTCAGATTCTCTTCAATCACAAGTCGGATGAAGACATCCGTGAAAAAGAACATACAGATCTCCTGAAGGATTAACTCTACAACAAGTTCTATCCGCAGCACTATGCCAAGGAATGTTGCCGTCACTACCTTCAGGATAAGAACCGGGCATGGTTATCTACAGAGCCGCCGGCATCGGACTCGCTGATTCAACAATTTGTCAAACAATAGAGAGAGGAACGTCCAACCATTTGGGTGTCTCTGGGGTTCTGGAGGAAGAGGAGGTGACAGTAGAGGACGTACAAGGCTGTACTGGATGGCAAGATTTCTAATGTCTCAACAGCCAAGGACGGGTGTTAGATAGATGTTCTTTCAATTTTGAGAAAAAAACTAATAAAAGTAATACAACAAAGTATTTCTATTTTAATATTAAAGGAATATATTCATCGTGTTAACAATTTTCAAAGACAATTTTACATCCTTTACCTCTTATAATTATATATAACTTAAGAAGTAGCCGATTATTTCAAACAACTATATTTTCGAAACTTTGAAACACATTTTAAAGCGTGTTATGTTGTTGAAATGTTGTACAGTTTCATTTATCAGAGAAATGTTTTCAGTGTAAACATTCTGAGTAGTCGGACCCACGTTTCATTAAATCCTCGACTTTACCCAGAGTTTGTCAGTTAATGTATATTTACAAGTACAGCGCAGGCGGTTTCATATTTCCCTAATATAGCTATTGTATGTTTGAGCAGGCGTCGGGTAAACAGACTCCATTCAGTTTATCAAGTCTACTTAAGATACGCGACTCTCCTACGTGAGGTTATAATCCTCTCGATATTCTACAGCAGGGGATCTACTGTCCTCTTCTTACTTCTCCCTACATTCAGAACCCTTTCCTGGGCGTTAAAGGTGATTTTGTATCATCACCTTCAAAGTGCAAATAATAATTCCTTAAGCGTATACAAATCTAAATACAAACACTACTAAATGCTATATAAAAACTATATACAAAAAATATACCAAAAAAATTATGCTTGGTAATAAAAAGCGTATTGTTTTATATGCTTGTTAATCATAAGCGTATTGTTTCATATGCTTGTTAATCAGAAGCGTATTGTTTCATATGGTTGTTATTCATAAGCGTATTGTTTCATATGCTTGTTAATCATAAGAGTATTGTTTCATATGCATGTTAATCATAAACGTTTTGTTTCATATGCTTGTTAATCATAAGCGTATTGTTTCATTTGCTTGTTAATCATAAGCGTATTGTTTTATATGCTTGTTAATCATAAGCTTATTGCTTAATATGCTTGTTAATCATAAGATGACTCTTTTTTCATCCTCTATCCGGGGATTTTATGTCCCTGCTTTTATTGTACTTGTATTCACAACCTTTTCACGATTATCATTAATAATTCTACTGTCTGGTCATCAATAAACTAGAAAAAGCAAACAGTTTTAAACAGTCCTTATAACCTGAACAAATAATAGATATTATAGAATTTAATTAAAATAAGTTTGAAGATTTTTCATTGAAGACCCTGGAATTTTTACTTTTTCCAATATAACTTTTGAAACTCTCTGTTAAAACTGGTTCTATTTACAACCGAATTAGACTATACTTTCCAGGAATCCGGTTGCCTGCATAGTGACAGAAAGGACAGACAGTCGTCGTTTCCCAGAAAACAAATGCTGAGTCCAGGGAACAGGAAACCAAGATAAGTGTTCACATCTTTACCAGGAAGGGAATTTCAGTAAAACCTCTTTAGTTTGCGCTTGGTCGTCAACCATAATAAGTGTATTATTTTCCAGGTGTCCAGAAAAACCAACCTCCGGAAAATTCCAAAATCCGGTTCTAAAGTTACAAACTAAAGTTAAACTGTTACTAAATTAAATGAAAGTAAATCAAACTGTAAAACAAAATATAGCGATGTAAAAGAAACAAACTATCATACCCGCGAGGATATTCTAAATATATTCATCTTACCTTCTGTTTGGAATATTTGTGCACGTTTTCTGCTTTTCCTAACCTTAAAATAATTTTCTTTGTTGACGCGTTTCGGAATAACTCTATTATCAGAACATATTAGCAGACTTAAGTAGGAGAACTATTAAAGTTTTATGAATGGAGTTATTCGGAAACGCGTCGAAAACGAAGAATATTTTAAGGTTAAGAAAGGCAGAAAAATATACTCAAATATATTGTGAAGATATAATAATAAAAAACACTATTTAGTGATATTAACATTGGCAATATCTAACACATCGACTTTTATAGGTGTAAAGTTTTACTAGGGGAAAGTTAGTGAAAACAGATGGACGGTGTAATTATTAAGCTTATATAAAGTTCACGAATGTAATAGATAAAAGAATATTTAACAAATTCAGCAGAACATGATCCAGCAAATGTAAGGAGCTTGATTCGCGTAAAGATCTTATAATTTCAAAATTTTGAAATAAATATATCGTTTAATATCGTTATATCGTTGCCACATTGATCCAGATATGAGAGGTTTTAGTGTAATAATATTAATTCTAAAAATTTTAAACTTCTATTTCAAGTAGTTACCAAAGTAATGAGTTATATGTAGAAAAAATTAATTATTGAAAATTGTTTAATAGAAACAGAAATTTACTTATATTTCGAAATGACCCAGTTTATTATTTTGTATTGAACCATGAATAATTATTTGGATTGAGTGATAAATAATATTGCAACCAACTTATGTGTAATACAAAAGCTGTTGTATGGAATCATTCGTTTTTAATTAATTTAATCAAATATAGGACAGGTCTTTCTCTATATCTTTAAATATTTCTTAATATATATATATGTTTATACGTATTCCTTCATCGATGGAAAAATATGATGAATAGTTATTACCCAGGATTACATCCGTTCATTCTGCAGTGCATAAAATCATAGTTCCGACGTTTCGCTAGAATCTCATCCAGCATTGACGTGGTGAAGCCAACAACAGTTGAAGAACGAGTCAACTGTTGTTGTGTTCACCTAGTCAATGCTAGATGACATTCTAGCCAAACGTCGGAACTATGATTTTATGCACTGCAGAATGAACGGATGTAATCCTGGGTAATAACTATTCATCATCTTCATATATTAAATATGGTGATATGTTTTCTTGTAATATAGTTTATAAATTAAAAATATTTCAAAAACAAGAATACTTTTAATGAATATATTTATTTTAAGAATATATATATTCATTAAAAGTATTCTTGTTTTTGAAATATTTTTAATTTATTATATATATATATATATATATATATATATATATATATATATATGAAGTTATTATTATTGGTTGTAAATAAATTTTTCCACCACTAAGTGCAATAATTTTAACTTGTGTGATGAGGCACCTTTCGGTCACTTTACCATTGTCGAATCACTGCTCCAAGGAGCACATACCTCCTCGAACCACTGCCTCATCACACAAGGTAAAATTATTGCACTTAGTGGTGGGAAAAATTATTTACAAGTAATAATAATAACTTCATAAAGTCAGTGCAACGGAAAAATAATGGACAACATGAAATATATATATATATATATATATATATATATATATATATATATATATATATATATATAACTTTAATGCCTTTATATTGGTAAAACCTAATTTTATTTTCCTAAAACCTAAGATCTACCAAAGCTTAATGGTAAAAGACTAAACTCTTCTGCGATTACCCATGAATTCGAGCTTCAAACCGACGTAAATCATATGTTGAACACTGTAAGAGTTACCTAATCTCCTAACTCTGATGGAGGTGCTCGTTGCTACCAAGAAAAAAATATTTCAAAATGCTCATTGTTTTATTCCCGAGACCAACATTTACAAATAGTCATTGCTAAAACCTATCATCAGCAGCAGCAGAGGATCTAGTTATTGTCACCGAAGCACGAGAAGGTCCCTGGACTAAGGCAGGTCATTACGATATAAGGTCATTTCCAAAAACATTTTTCTAACACAAAACGTCAGATTTACAGAAAACTAGAATCACAGAAACGGGATCATATATAATTTATTTTGTGCGCACTTTCTTAATAAAATATTTACTTTTACCTGTCTGTAAATACTCATATTATTTACTAAAATATAACTGATAAAAAATTACCGTGCCGAAAGATATGTTTGTTGGTTAGGAATACATCGACGGCGCATGCGCAGAACTGAAAACCGAGCGTGACACAGTCCTGCACTAGGGCTCTTCTCGTGTGCTGGGGTGGTACAAAAAATGCATACGGCGAAATATGCGTACAAGAGGAAATAATAGTAATTGACGAGGGTAAGTCATAAATTTGACAAGCGAAAAAGGCGTAAAAAATCAAATTCCACTATTCTACTATTTGCTAATAACTTTCAAGGTTTTGGATTCTCCCAGTCAAAATGGATCAAAAAGCGTTTCCACATTGTTAGTGGTCACTTTACTTTTAACTGTCGGGGTGATAAGCTCAATTTAATCGAAAGAGATTTAACATAAGAGGCTGAAAGAAAAAAATACAAAGTATATTAAGTCGGACGAAAAATATTTTTAAAAAAAACTACAAAAATACCTAGAAACTTGATACCCATGTCTTGTTCAATATCTCTTAACTAAATAAAAAAAAATGAATTATTTAGACCCATGGAATTTAGACCCAGATGGTAAAGTCAAATAAATTGGCCAAGTTGTAATATAGATTAAAATGAAAAAATATGTAAAAAAAAGAAATTTTTTTAAATTGAAAATATAAAACAACAAAATTACCGAGGTTACAAGCTGATTTTAAACACGCCAAAATGAAATCGCAAGATATCTCTATGATTTTGCCTATCCAAAGCCTGAAAAGGTGTGATGGATATCAAGTATATTAATAACGCTCCGAGAAACTAAGCGACACCTATGTTTAGCTCAGAGGTGAACTCATTAATGTGGATCAATGATTTTGAAAGATCCTTGTTCGCCTAAAAGTTGTACGCAAATTTCGCCCGTCCCAATGTTCTGATGTCAAGGCTTATTCTCGTCATCTGTCAAAACTAGATCTTGTACGCATCATTCGCAATATTCCTGGTGTACGCATATTTCGTTGCGCGCTTCTTTCGTGTATTCGTGTCAGCACCTAGCGAAGGTTCATTGAGGAGGCCAAGATCCACACCGGACTATAGCGTCTCAAAAAAAGAAGAAAATCTATCTTCTAGACATCTAGATATAGACTATAATGTTAAAAGCCCCAAAAATCTCTTATTTATAAATCCTTACATGTATAATCGTAAGCCCTTTGACTTACTAGTCAAACCCAAGATATACTTACACACGGTCTTTTACAGTATCGGAAACTGAATTTAGGAATTAGTGAAACATAACTTCCACATAACCTCTAAGTGTGGACGGTAATAACTGGTTAGTTACTATATAATTGGCACGTTGTTTTGCTTTCGGAATATCTTGACACAATCGTCGTATTCATCTTCGGAAGTATTGTTCTGAGAACGCGAGATTTTCTCCGTTCCAAAAAGTGCTAGACTTCTCTAATAAGGTTGTCACTTCAAGCAGAACCTAACCTCTCATGTTAATGTTACATTGATATAGTGTTTGCAATATCGGCCACCAGTGGAGCTAGAGTCAGTGCAAATTAAACAAAAGGAGAACCAATGCGAAGAAAATCCACAGGGGAAATCAAAACTTTTAAAAAACATTATTAGCTATGGCAACGATCTGGAATACAATTTAGGAACTATCGGTGAAAATGTCACAAGGAATCGCTGAGTGAGTGTTTTGTATAAACGAATCTTAACCGATTTTTAATCTATTAAACGTTTGAATGGCCTATATTCCTTTATACACTCAGTTTAAGGGCCAATGTTTCCATTTCATACGTAAAACGAAATTGGTGATTTAGGAAGTCTTCAGAAACATTGGGGGAAAATAAAACTTGATGTGACTAAAAATTTAGAGTATTTAAAGTATCAGGATAGCTTACAATTAACGCAAAACGTTTTAAAATCACGTTCTTTAATAAAACAGAGCACTAAATGTTGCATACATTATAACATAGCTACAAGGTGTTTTATTTGGGTGAATTTAGTTATAAAAAATGACAATAATAATAAGGTGGCCCAAATGGACCGACCGTTGCACGGATTAATGTGGCCGTATTTAACTTGTTCAACGGTTTATTTCGTACATTAGTAAACAATATTTCTTTAAAAAATCAAATTCATCTATCTAATGGACTATAATTTACTGAAACTGATTTTTAACGTGTTTTTTTTCAAAGTTTTTTATGCGTTGAAAAATGAAGTCATTTTTGTCTTTCTGCACGGGCCGGTAAAATTTTCTTTGCCAGTACTGGTTACAGGTAAAAATGAAATAATTACAAAACATTATAATATCAATTATATTTGTTTATTTGTCAGAGATTAATTTTATATTTTAATGTTGACAACCATCAATTGTTCGTAATTTGCATTAAACACCGACAAAGATTTGAAACACACACACACGGAGAAAAATAAAGGAAGAGGAGGGAGAGAGAGAGAGAAGGAATTATCAATTATCTTTTTATTTATAGTTCCGGTAAAACACATAAAATGGTCTGATTCATGCTCATAAATATATATTAAGTCTCAAAGTTAAAGGTTGAAAGGATTTTTAAAAATACTAAAATATAAAAGAATATTGTAATTTAATTACATAATCCTCAGCCAAAATGAAACAATACTTCTATAAAACATATAAAGTTAGGTTAGTTAGATATTACTTGTCAAACATTTGCACAGCTCAAAGATTAAGGCATAAATAGGTGTGTTTGCCGACTGCATTTACCCGACATCAGCGCTGCACTAATTGCGGGTCTGTGAGACCAGAATATCTATATTAGAGGCGAGGGCAGACTAACCAATATGACACTTCAATTGACCCCTATCTCCTTCTCCCATCACTGCTGTAGAGATTAGTTTTAAATGGCCGACCGCTGACACCCAAACAATTTTATAAAACTTAAAAACGAAAGTGTTTCAACTCCAGTGTACAACTCTTTATACTAAACTTGTTTAAAATTCGTTTGTTAAAACGTTGCTAATTGTATAATTATAGGAACTTGATAGTTATTTCCTTTCTACGCGTAACGGTGTTGACAACACAATAGGCCTATACCTAGCGATGCAGGAAGCCTACATGCCCACGGTACAAATAACAGACCTTAGTGAGCACGACCCAAAATTTTAAAATTTTGGAAATAGATGATAAAACCTCACAAAAAACAAAAAACGATTAAAAATCACGTTAAAACAGTGCATTAGGTTGATTTTGCATTAGAATATAGTACAAAGAACTCAGGTAGAGTTTTTGTTTTACAAATTAATACAGTAAATACCAATGTTTACTCATTTCCAAAGCTAAAGACTCCTCTTTAAACGCCAACTAAATCTATTTAATAATATTTAAAATCTTGTTTGTTTAGTCTTCGTTAGTTTAGTCTTCGTTAGTTTATTCTTCGTTAGTTTAGTCTTCGTTTGTTTAGTCTTCGTTAGTTTAGTCTTCGTTAGTTTAGTCTTCGTTAGTTTAGTCTTCGTTAGTTTAGTCTTCGTTAGTTTAGTCTTCGTTAGTTTAGTCTTCGTTAGTTTAGTCTTCGTTAGTTTAGTCTTCGTTTGTTTAGTCTTCGTTTGTTTAGTCTTCGTTAGTTTAGTCTTCGTTAGTTTAGTCTTCGTTTGTTTAGTCTTCGTTTGTTTAGTCTTCGTTTGTTTAGTCTTCGTTAGTTTAGTCTTCGTTAGTTTAGTCTTCGTTAGTTTAGTCTTCGTTAGTTTAGTCTTCGTTTGTTTAGTCTTCGTTAGTTTAGTCTTCGTTAGTTTAGTCTTCGTTAGTTTAGTCTTCGTTAGTTTAGTCTTCGTTAGTTTAGTCTTCGTTAGTTTAGTCTTCGTTAGTTTAGTCTTCGTTAGTTTAGTCTTCGTTAGTTTAGTCTTCGTTAGTTTAGTCTTCGTTAGTTTAGTCTTCGTTAGTTTAGTCTTCGTTAGTTTAGTTTAGATTTAGTATGATTTAAATTCTTATGTTTATTTTGTTTAGTTTTAGTTAATTAAATTTTGAAATTAGTATTAACTAATTAGTATTTATTTTTACTTTTAGCAATCTAGATAGTTTCTTAGATTTTAGTAGTAGTTTAGACTCAGATTTTAGGAATAGCTTAGTTTAGGTTTTACCAATTAATTGTTCTTGGCAATGATAATCTTATTGGTTTTTCGCAAAACAAAAAAAATCCGAAGTTAAATTTTAAACTCGTGATGTTATTACTCCATCATAATCGAAACTATTTACAACCGTCAGTCTGTAACCACTGTAAACTTATGCTTTTCTTGTTGTTGCGTTGGCATTACCGCCAGACTATTCACTTACACGAGGAAGTGGAATATTAAAAGAAAAACACGTCATAGCGTAACCACAACCGTTGGATAAAATCGTTGCAAACTGAGATAAAACCGGAGAATCTCTAGTTTAAACAGTGTCGGGACGATGTGGTCAAACTCAGAACACGTTATTTCAACTGTTAAATATGTTTTGGGGTTTAGTTGTAGACCTGCATGTTTTCACTGGATTCTCATAGTGTCTCTTCCTATAGTTCGTTCGCTTTGCTTACATTTATTTCTTATTTATTTCTTGACTCAGTGACTCGTTCTGAGTCTCTTTCGAAATGTTCGTGTGCAAAAAAGATTTACAAAAAGCAGACCTCTAAATCTTTAAGAAACATATTCCCGCTAATTTCACCGTTACTCTGTGTGAGAGACAGCAAACAACTTTTTAGTAAATATAAAGTGAAAATCAGTGTGACTGTCAACGTCTACGAATCTTAGGAATGGTCAGTGAATATAGATGATTTAAGGTAGGGACATTAAGCCTTTTCATTTAAGGGGGGTCCACTACCACTTATAAAGAGTCACGTACCTGAGGTAGACTTCCATAGGGGCCATCAAACCTCATCCGTTTGAGAGTAGGTTAACTTTAGATAAGCTACCATACAAACGTGATCATCGCTTTATCTAACTCCTAATACTACTAATATTCTATTGTTCTCACATTATTCGTGCGAAATACCATCTAGGGGTGTGTAGCGAGTAGACACCTCTTTATCCCGACAGGTGTGAGTCTATTTCAGCTACGCTACACTTTTGATGTCGTATTACATCCCTTATTTGCTCTCACGATGTCACGGGCTACATTTATGACCACTAAGAACAAGTCCCGAGTCTAAGGGTCCATCTCTTAGGTAAGTCGAACTGAGAGGGGATAAGGACCGAACTAATAAGACGGGGTATGAGGTACGTAAACCAGGGCGTTCAGAAGATTTAATGGTCCCTCGTAGTTCTGGAAAAGCGGTCAAAACTGAAGTGTCTGGTTAGAGTCCAGGGGCGGGCCACTTATCAGTTTAGGCGTTACAATAAGGTATCTATACTCTTGCAAACTGGTCCCCCCTCCCCCGTGTAGACCCTGACGGAAGAGAGTGGTAAGTTTGAGGTAGGTTGGACTCTTAGGGGTAATGGCTTCACATTAAGGTCATCTAATTTTGTGCTCTTTGACAAAAAAGTGGAATCGAAAGACTTGTTATCATTCATCTTTTTCCACCATCTTTCTTTCTTCTTACATTTTTCCGTATAACACACTGCGTTGTATCAGAGGTTTATCTCTCTACCTTAATCCTATCACATTAATCCTAACAATCCTTTCCTAACACTCACACTGGTCGAATAAAACTGCAAACAATTAAATTTTGATATTTTACAGCAATGAGAATGACGTCATAGCTACAAGATTACCTGTCTCCGATGCAATCGTGTGTATTTTACTCAGACGCCATTAGTTTAAAAATAGTCACAATTAGATGAGTATGATTTTATCATATTTTTTTATAAACACGAAACCAAACAAAATAATAACTGCAAGAGCTAAGTTTTGCACTCAGACAAATACTCAATTTCGTCTGAAATTCTTCTACTTTACTGCATTCCTTTACATGGACGCTGAGGTTCTTTCAATATGTGACGTATGATTTGGCTTGGATGTATTTTTAGAAGAACTGACCTTCATTATTTACCTGCGCGGACACAGCACGTGCCGAAGTTGTTTTATTTACGTGTCACAGTTTAGTAGAACGTTCGGGGGAAATGGTATTTTCCGAAAAGTAATTAATTCATTATAGCTTATTAATGCTCCTGTGTATTCTGGAGACTAAATGTTCTTTTCCGTTACCCTTTAGTAAATAGATAAAACAGCCTTACCATTGGAGTCTATGTCTCACTTTACCTTTAACGCAGTGTTAATAAGACTACGTTCTTGTCCTAAATGTTTAGTCTTAGGGATTAATTTTATTTTTTTATTCACACAATTTCGAATAAATATATTCGCTAGGGATTTACCTAGGGGTTTAATTGTTTGAGCTTTACAAGTTTTAGTTGGGAAAAGGTGTTGAGGTGGTGTGACAGTGGAAGGCGATACAAATCGAAACATAATAGCGCGAGTACATAGACTCGCTATTTGTTCACTTGAAACTTAAACGATTAATAACTTTAACTTATTTAACAAGAAGAAATGCATAACAATATTTCTAATAAAGCTCTTTCGTTCTATAATTTAAACTGTTTAATTAATTAATTATAACCACTCAAACTATAGCCTTAAACAGAATGGATACACTTTCCAAGCTTGTTATGATATTCAGGAAATTAAGAGAACAAATCCAAAATCGAACAATTTTTTAACACGAACAAAATGAACAAGCCCTTAAGGACAGCTCTAATAAGCAAACGTTGCAAATGGAAGAAAGCCAGAAAAATTCTTTAATCCTTAAAACCTTAATCCTAAATCCTTAACCCTAATGTAAAAACCTTAAACGCATGCATATTACACAGATAAAATATCAAGATTGTAGCAGATATTCTCGGATTGAAAGAAATACTCTAGATTAGTTACATTCTTTTTTACAAATGACACCATTAGAGACCTCAGCTGATCACAAGTATTGTGAATTAATTGCGCACGTCTTGGTTCGTCCCAGTTCTGAATTAGACCCGATATTCTACGAGTGTCGAGCATCCACGAGCTTGCTTACACCAATACAGAATGTGTCTAGCCCTGAAGGGGTTGTGGGAGAGATCACGGTCTGACGTACAGGATTGTAAAGGAATCATGTTTGTAAATAAACCTAGCTTATTACTATACAGAAGTATGAGCAATATATGTCTACGACATTACAATTACACCACAGCATTAGAACAATGTAATACTAGCGCTGATACGGACTAAAAATAAAGTAAGATGCAATGACGATATAAAGTAGAATAACGATACAACTAAAATAAATTAATGAAATGATTTGATTTGATTTATCCAACGCCCGTCTGTGGCAGTTGGGCCATTTGACGCCGAGCCTCCCAGTACCGAGCAGTGATGTCGTTAAGAGCATGGTTGAGTTTGGGGCAGGTGAGCAGGTGACTTGCCACCATAATTTCCGTGGAACAGAGTAGACACACTTCCGATTCGGCTATGCCAAGCCGGTGTAGGTGAGCCTGCAGATAGTCGTGACCGGTTTCCAGGCGGAACCTTCCAACAGCTTCACTTCTCTCCAGATGACCAGGTATGTGGCCTGGGATCGCTAAGTTTGCCCATATTTTGCCCGTGGATGCGTTTCTTAGTAGATTCTTAGTGAGCTTGGATATGGTAGAATCAATTTGGGATTTTGCTGCTTCAAGGGTTTGGAGAGTTTCAAGTTGCTCCTTCTCTGCTCCTTTTTTGGCCATTTCATCCGCCTTCTCGTTTCCTGGAAGGCCCACGTGGCTGGGGACCCACTGTAGGCTGACATTCCAGCCCCTGCTAATAAGGTTGGCTTATTTCTTGCGGCAGTTCGAGGCATTCAGGCTTTCAGTGGGTTTGTTGTTGCTGAGGGCAGAGATTGCAGCCTGTGAGTCTATAAGAAACACAACACTGCTTGGTTGTAAGTTTAGCGCCTCCATATTATTGGCCGCCTCAGTGACGGCACATATTTCTCCCTCGAAGTTACTAGAGTTCCTGCCGCTGAACATTGCTGGAAAAACCCGCAGTAGGATCCTGCCCCTGCAGAATTAGTTTCAAGTGTGTAAGAACGGTCTGTATAGACATGAAGCCACTCGTTACTTGGGTAAAGATTATGAATGGTTTCGAAAGCGTTTTTCCTTAGTTCTTCTGGATTGGTCTCCTCTTTAATGCTTAAAGGGCTCAGCAGCTGAAGGTTTACTTTTGCTAGAGCATCGACTACCTCAGTGAAACTTTGTAGTGGTGCAGGGCTCGGGGTGGAGATGTTATACTTCGCTCTTAGTGCTTCGTAGCACCCCCTCGTGGTGTACCCTGGGTAACGCTAAATCTGCTACGGCGATCGCCGAAATCGAGCCAACCATCGCCAATCGAGCCAACCATCGCCAATCGAGCTAAATGATCCCTACAAGAACGAGAATCGGAAGAATAAATTAATGAAATGTATTATTTCTTTTTTAATGCAGAATATAACCTATGCTTTCTTTTATTGCTCAATGAATTTATTATAGTCAATATTTTTTTATCTTGCCTGATTAGAAAAATTGTACGGAGAGTTTATCTTTAGTTGTCATCACGCTAGTCTGAACTTGTATCTATATAATTGTAACACATCTATATACTTCTACAAGAGTTCTATAGAGTCAAAGAGCACTTTCTCCAATTTTTTCAAAATTGAAGTTATACTCGTGCATGAATCTTGTATGGGATTTCGTGACGTAGATGTTTCTGCATTCAGTTTGTGGCAAAAATATCAATTCACAACAAAAATATTTATTCGGAACCAAACAACTATTTTAGCTTTAATTAAATGGTAACATATGTTTTCATACAACAGCTGATTTTATCTTATAGGTTATGTTTTGAATTACATTTTCAACACGTAGGTTATGTGACTATATTTATAGTACATTGTTAAATTCAAATGTTATTCAGGAATAATTTTATCTCTAAATAAATATTAATTTATATTTCGGTAAATCTTACTGTAATAATTCAATGTAATGATAATATTGAAGTAAATATTTGTAATAAATGTTTTTAATATAATCTTTCTTAGGCGTGTCAGATATTGATATAAATTATATTCGAAAATTAAAATTTTGATTCCGTAAAGCTTTCAACATCTAATTAAAGTTATCTATTAACTACATTAACTAGATTGTATTAAAAACTCTATTATCTCGTATGTTCTGCAAATGACGTATTCACTTCCATCAGCCAATCTCACCGACTGCCTAATATTTGTTGAGCGTTTGTCGTGCTCCCTCTTGTTCATAATTATGTTAGGTTAATTTAATTTCATCCCCTTCTAGATACGTTTATCGTTATAAAGTACATCCTAAGAAGTCGTATCACTGGTAATTTTAAATGGTTCAACTCTAGCAGAAATCTGATTTAACAACTGCGTCAGGCGTCGCATAAATCTGCCATGTAACTGTTGCACGCAACTGTATTGCCAGTCGTAAACACTGATCGCACGAAGCAGTTGTTAGGGGTCGTTGCAGTAGCGCCTGTTTCGTCTCGACATCTCGGCAATGGCGTGGAATCAAACGCGATGTCTTTCTGTCTTGGTGAAAAGCGTTCCGTAGAAGTCGCTTAATTACAGCTGGACAATAAAACTGTGCATGTTTTTGTAGGAGTATTTCATTATGAACCAATGAGAGGATGTGTAACGAGACCCTATTAGCGGAGCTACGTCACAGAATGAACTGATATTTACATTTATTAAATATAGTAATTGACACACACTCACCTACGCGCATACACCCACATAATCTCTCAGAGGTATGGCTGTCAGTCTATTTTTAAAAATAATGAACGTTATTGTATTTACAATGCATGATTTGAAACAATCTTTATTGCTTTTAAGTTGATGGGTTTACAGTGTGAAAACAATAAAAATTTCTTCCAACCCTACTTCCTCAATACTGTAAACATTGAGTGACAACCACACATCTAAAACCTGGCTCGCCAAAAAGTGTTACATCATTTATTTGGAGACGAAGAAGATATTCTCTAGCATCTTCTTCGACATATCCCAGGCTCTTGACGTGTGAGGAATTCTGATTTGCTGATCAGAATTCGTCTTGACCATGCAGATGAATTTTGACAAATACCCACTTCTACTTTGCGGACAGAATTTTCCACGTAAAATAAGTTAGGGGGTACTCCAGTTTCAAGGACATCATCGAAGGTTGTCTCAGAATAGTGTACTTGGTCTGGTGCTGTACCTTATCTATATACCTGTTAAAGGGAGAGTGGTAATGACGACCTTGTCTTCCGTCGCACAAAATGTAATAGACGCAACAGCATGTCCTGGACCGCGCAGTGATTGGACCTGTGAGTGGCCCTTAAAGGTTAATGAAAGCAAGTAAGCTCATGTTATATCTACCAATGAGGTAGAGAGCAAAACTCGATTCATAACAAATGACCAACTCGTCCCTTGTAACACGAGGTGAGATACGTAGAACTAACGAAAGACGCTAAAAGGAATCGGAAGTTCCACGTGAAGAAATAAAAGATAAGCTGGAGATCTGGCACAGAAGGCTAGCGTGGGTCACTGGTCGGTATTCTGAGTTGAGCTCTTACCAAAGATTTCTAGTGTACAAGGAAGTTCTCAAGCCTGTATGGACATACGGGTAGCCACTTCAGTGATGTACCAAGAGTAGCGATCTGCAAGTTATCGAGCACTTCGAAAATAAAGTGTTGAGAGCCATAATGAGGCACTACGGGCGTCCGCAACTCTGCCGTTCACAGAGACCTTAAGATAAAGATCGTGAGAGAAAAGGCCGCTACTTAACAGTGCATCACTTACAGCAGCTCCAGCAACACAAGAACCCTACAGCTCTACGGCCTGGCTCAGGGAGCAACATTAACTGCTTTAACTACTATCTTTAACAGTACTAGAATATTAACTCGGAGTCATTCATTGGAACAAGCCGGAAAATTCAACCACCTTCAGAATGCCAACTGCCAGATAGAATTCATCTTAGTAGTAGTAAAATGAAAATTAAAAAAAAAAAAAAAACATTCTGAGTGATACAATTACGCAGGAAAACAGTTTTGCTCTTTCTTTATGTATGGAATATAAAACACCACACGGTTGAATTATTTTTAATTATATATTTTCAATGCTTTTCACAATGCATTGTCGGAATCTTCTAGAAAATCTACACATATTCAATGATAAACTATAACCGAAAATGTAGACTGTAGAAAGCTTTGAATTAATGAATACTTCAAAATAATTCTTGTATGAATGTGGTTTGTACAAACTTTCAACAGCAAGAGGAGGTTACCGATTATTGCTATGGAACTTAAATCATACAGAGATTTATAAAATGTTATTTTATGTTATATAATGTTATTATACTATCTTATGTTATATAATATAATTATATTTTGCTATATGTTACGAGAGAAAATGCGTCACGTAATGACAATAATGTTAAATTCACAAAATGCTTTTATTATATTTTAAATATTCTTCTCTATGAAACGTATACTGTTTAATGTTTAACAGGAAAAAGATAGTCTACATTTCATATTATATATTTATATAATATTTATAATCAATATAAACTCTATTCACGACATGGTTCAACTGTTACTTGTGTATACAACACGACAGAATCCAAAAGCCTCGTGTTTGTTTGGTATCGCGTCTAATTAAACCAGTATTCAAGTGAGATTCGGCCGACTCAATGCTACTTTAACGACTGCTTCCACGGCCAAACAGTAGCAACTGACGTCATAGCATGAAAAAGTAGAGACTGGCTGACGTGTGACAGATGTAAAGTAGCAAACACTACAGAAAAGTACGTATTGGTAAACTTGGACTCTGTTTTGGGGAAAATGCCATGACAGAGTCCCATTCCTGGAACGGTAACCGAATATTGATTAAAATCTAAATAATAATGTAGCTTACCGAGTTAAACAGAAACCATTGTGGAGTACGACAACATGGAAACATCCTGTAGTGTGGACGTTCCCAGATGTATTCAGGATCAGCCAGACCTTAGAGGCAACAGGTGTTCTAAGAAGAACTGGTGTCCCACTGGGAGACAGAAATTAATACAGTCGCTGACACGAAAGTTTATTGGTCAACCGTTCCATTGCTAAGACACAGAACACTAAGAATTAGACAAAAGACAGTCCCGAGTAAAGGGTACACACCTTTCTGTACTCCGGTAGAGAGGAGACCTACCCAGATAAGCAATGCCGTAAGGTTCACCGATTCCCAGTATCGGCGAATCGTTGTGCCCTTCCCCTATTTATACCCAATTCCATAAACCTTACTCATCCATTTCTTACAAGGGCGTGTTCAGCCCTTTATGGCTACAATAGAGGGTAGGTCTGATTGAGGTACGTGACTCTGCTCACGAGAGCCTTAATCCACCCAATCAAAGACGTATATGGCCCTTCCTACATTCATAATCCTTCCATAAACTTCATCAGCAATAGTAAACCTGACCTCGAGATCACCTTGAAACTAGAAAAGGAAGATAAATATTGTAATAGTTCAAGAAGCTGGGAAATAGAACAATATCTAAACTCGTGTATTCTTTGCCCTTGACGTTTTCTCTTGATGAGAAACTAATGATTATTACCTAGTGCAACCAAAACCATTTTGTATCATTGAGTTTTTTTTAATTACTTTAATTATATGTTCTTGTAAGAAGTTATATTTCAAAATCTTTACTTAAATAATATATACTATAAATACGACGGAAGAAAGAAACAATTAACTGAGAGGAAGGTAAAATGAGAAAGTATGAAAGACGTAAAAGTAAATATCAGTTGGAAGTTATGATGCAACCACGGACTACACTATCATTTTAAAAACCCTCATTATAAAATTAATTAGAATTAGACGATGTTATGGGATGGACATATGTTCAGAGTTGGAAATGACATATTAGATGTGACATTGGACGTAAGCAGTTCGATAGGAACGTATTCAAAACGTTAGGATGATGATAAGCGTTAGGATGGGGAACCGAATGTGGAGAAAAGCACAAGTAACAGGAGAGAGTGATGGAAGATGGTTCAATTAAAACCATCGGAAAGTAAGAGATAGAGAGACAATTACAGACAAACAGAGAGAGACAGAAAGACAGTCAGTTAGAGCCTGAGAGGCAGAGGAGTAGGCAGATAGACAAAGAGAGAGCGGAGGAAAAATAGACTGACACAGAGAGAACGAGAGAGAATGAGATAGAGACAAATAGACAAAGAGAGAGATGGAGAAAGTAAGATAAAGTGTTTGTATAGTTGTAGTTGTTATAATAATATACCTTTGCAGAAGTTAAATTTAGCATTATTTATCAACACAAGCGAGGAGTTACTCGGAATACAGCTCTCATTTTACTCTCACCACATTAAACACGGAACGCTATCACTGTTTAGCCAGTGTTCAGCCGCGTTTCTTTCAGTTATGTACAAAGTTAAATTGAAAGGTTTCGGAAGAGCTACGCGACTCTGCTTTCATTTGCTTTTACAACCGAGAACTCTGAACTTTGAAGTATAAATACAGTATATCTAGTCAGAACTCTTCTGTCTTTCGTAGCGACGTCATCTCCTTGTAGGTAACGCGTTTCGGGTGTCTGTCATCCAGCAGAAGTGTTTACTCGACGGTTGGTTGAGGTCACAGCGATCAGTCAGTATGAGAATTACCGCCCCAAGGATTGTGAATATGAGACAAGATTAAGGTAGAGTATAAAATCCTTTGGAAGGAGTACACTTTTACATGACCACCTACCTGACGGAAACCTAAATTGTTCTCATTAAGAGGTATCTTCACGTTACACCAAGAGGATATCCGAAAAGAGTCAAGTGTAGAGAAAACATCGCTAGAGGAGCCAGAAGTCAGAATTATTCCAGAAAAATGAAGAAAATTAAAATTTCTCTGAAATAATAATGAAGTTTTTTGTGTTTACATGTGCCAACTTGTGAAACATTTTCTTGGAACATGGCACTTTCCAAGAACGTGCGTATGACTTGAAATATGGTTCAGTGCATTTGTCAGAAACATTTTCTACCTTTTTTAAAGTCAAAGAGTATAAGAAGCGTCCATCTCCAATTATTCTCCATCGAGACTCGAACACGCTGCAAAGGATTGAGCTATCCTTACACATACACACTTAGTCACGAGAACTGACCTTCTTACTTGCCATCAATGCTTCTATTAAAGTCACCTACTAGACCTTCGTCTCCAAAACTAACAGTTTTTAACTGTAACATTTAGGGACCTTTTACTGACATTTTTGGAGTTTGCATATTATCCTTTGGAAGTGGAGGCCAGATACGACGTAATCATGCCCTCATAAAACTAATAAAGTAGCCTATTTGGAAAATAATAGTAGTTTTTATGGTATTATATAAAGATAACGTTCTAATCTTTAGGAGTGACATGGTTACATCGTGTTGGCAACTATTACCAAAGAATAATAAGTACGTGCCGTCAAAGTTATGTTAGCGTGATGCGCAGAGACGGATTTGGTAAAGATACGATGGTGGGGAGAAAGAGTAGGGCGGGTAGTGCGGTAGGGGAGGGGGCTTTTACAGCTGACTCGCTGGAATGTACAACACAGCAAATAGTACCGTTATCGCTTCAGTTTGTGTGACAGTGTTTATGCGTTTAGTGTATCGACCAAAACAGTATTTTTCAATACTAAATATGCCTCAACCGCAGACAACAAGTCTGTTCGGCAAAGGAGTGGCGCTCAAAATTTTAAGATCCATGGGATTTAAATGGAAAAAAACTGAAAATAAAAGAAGGGTTATGATCGAAAAACATGACATACGCTTTAAAAGAGTATGCTATTTAAATAAAATTCGACAGTATAGAGCGGAAAATAGGCCAATAATATTTTCAGATGAGTCTTATATTCATTCGACGCATACTACGAATTTAGCATGGACTGATGAATCTGTTAACGGCTACAAAAAAAATATTTCAAAGGGATCAAGACTAATCATAGTCCACGCTGGCAGTGAAACAGGAAGTATGGAAAATGCCCTTTTGGTCTTTAGAATAGGCCAGAAAACAGGAGATTATCACAACGACATGAATGCGGGAAACTATGAGAAGTCGTGTTTCTCCTTTCTTTACGTCAGCTGGAGTAGAACAAGCCAAAGCACGCATGCGCAAATGTAAATGACTAACGTGAGTCATCCCTTCTACAGTCGGCCGTACTCCCCACTCACTTCTCCTACATGCGCGAACTACGCTTACAAAACTTTGACAGCCTGTACGTGCAATCAAAAAAATGTCAGTATAAATTACCTAAATGTATTAGTCCAAAAAAATAACTGTTTTGTCAACTCTCATAGGTGACTCACAGAGAACCATCAGCGGCAAGTAGAGTGAGCGCGTGTGAGTGCGCGCGCAGAGGTAGGAAGGACGCTCAATCCTTTGGGGCGCTTCCGAGTCAGAGTGGAAAATAGTTCCACGTAATATTTTCTATCCTCGTACACAGCGGATGAATAACTCTGGTCTCCGGGGTGAACTGGAAAGATACCAGGGAAAAGCAAGACGGTGAAGAAGTGTATGGTATTTTCCGATAAAGCCCGTTTACTTCTTACCGAGCTTGTACGGCAACCAGGTTTGTAGGAATCGACGATTCTATTTAGTCTTTTTTTTAATAACCTCCACATTTTTAAAATCATATGCTGCAGGCTACGATAGGAGTTTTAATAAGCAAACGTTCCTATACAATACAATCAACTATAGTGGACGGTTCAGTTTCTTGTCAACAACATTAAAGCCCCGCTTGTTAGACGAGCATAAAAATCGAGCCAGCTGATAAGGAAACCCATTGCTTATCAACAGTTAAACAACTTCCTCAATCGATGATATTCAACACTTGCAACGTAACAGTTCCGAGAACTTTGACATTCCAAACCTTTTTAACATTATATCCCAGTTCCTTTCCAACGAATAAACTAGTCCGATGTTAGTTCATTACACGACGCTATTCCTGTTTGGAGATATTCGATTACGGGAATTTAGCGACCAATTCATCGAATCGTATGCAGAGACTTACGCCATTGTGATTACATTCAGGATTCTATGTAACTGTTAAAGCCACAGATAAAACTCATGTTGTTATCTAACATATATAAACCATTTACTTATTGTTAGAATTAATCAAACGCTGTAGGATTGCATTACTTTCAATCTAGTTTATAATACAATCTAGTGCACGTAGCTCATGACAAACGAATGCAATTAATAGAAAACCTTTGACGAAGCCTAACCTGTTACTCCAATTAAAAGACGGTTTCGCATACGTCATCAAGTAAGGTTAATAGTTTTAGTTTAGTTTTTCAAATAATAGCTGTGATTTAACCAGTGAGATCAAGATGATTTCAACCGATTATTTGATTATAATTAGAAAGTATTTAACTAAGTGAATACGTAATGGCGTACATACTGGCCCGTTTCGAAACATTCGTTCCTTTTACGAAGTTAACCCTCTACTCAATAATAATTAAATAAAAAACCCACTAACCACAATATAACTTTATTTAATCACTTGATGCACATTAAAGTAGGTTCAGTACTTCTGAAGACGGTTACCTGGTAACCGAAATGTACATCAAGTGATTAAATAAAGTTATATTGTGGTTAGTGGGTTTTTCTTTTGATTAATATAACAGTAGGCCACAGTTGCTCAAGAAAATATCCCTCTACTCAATGTTTATTAGATGTTAAAAAACGTATTGAAAACAAATTTTAATCAATGCATTTGATTGTAATCGTGGACAGAGTCGCTCAACTGAAGTAGGTCTGCCTTCAATCGTGATGAAATAGGTGCTTATGCGATGCTCAGTTGGTTAGACCTAAATATGCGGATCAGGAAGAAGAGCCGAATGAACATGTTATTTAACTATAAAGTTCATTGATCGTTACCAACAAGTTTCGGGAAACCTACCGTGATGTAGATAAAAGATTTATATAAAGATAAGCTGCTAAATATGTTCGGAAGACGAAGAAATCGAGGCAACACTGTCTCCACCAGCTCTGAATGGTGGAGCGGTAGTCTCCCCACAGCGTTATCACGAATTCTCCTTTAATATTAATTGAAGTATATATATTGATAGAGTCTTGGTAGACACTGCGACGTTTTTGACGTCAAAGCGAAGTCGCAGTTAATTACGTGGGCGGGCAAGTCCCACATACTAAAATAGAATACCTAATTACAGTGGGGTATTCTGTTTAAATTAAACATTGAACGCATCTTGGAAACAAATAGAAAGAGCTCAATATTGGAAAGTGCATTGTGACAATTGTCTACATATTTATTATATTATAAGAATAATTTGTTTTGACTCGTTATTTATTTATTGAAATGAATCTACTCAATAGGCTTACTATTTTAGTAATCATTCTTGGTTTTAGTATATAAATATAAATAAATATATATATATATATATATATATAATAAATTTAAAATATTTCAAACACAAGAATACTTTTAATGAATATATTTATTCAAAGCTTATGAAGATTGTTAAACATATCACCATATTTAATATATATATATATATATATATATATATATATATATATATATATATATATATATTTATTTATATATATATATATTTATTTATATATATATATATTTATTTTTATATATATATATATATATATATATATATATATATATATATATTAGGAGTATAACATTAACGTATGAGGCTATAGAATAAATTTACTTGGTATCCAAAAAAATAATAGTCTGTAGAAATATTAAGCAAAGAGCGACAGAATAGTTACTAAAGTACTGATATAGTACTTAACCACTGTTCTAATTCAAGTGTACTCATAAAGGTAATCTGGAAACCTAGTAGCAAAAGAAGGGCCCAAGTATTTTAAGATAAGAATTGCCAAGTGACAAAAATATACTTGGGAAAGGAACACTGTACCACTAGAAAAGCTATTTGTAAAAGGTGTGGGAATTACCAGATTTAACTAAAATACGTAAGGGGGAGAGATTATGCATGTTCATAAAAACTAAATTGATGAGGCAAAAAGGGGAGTCTTGGAAGAACTTCAAAAGAGGGCAGACGTGTTGGAGGGAGTGTAAGCAATGTTAAAAAGGGAATTGTTAATGTTTTGTGTAGAATTTAAAAGTGCGGCGTAAATGATTTAGTAAAGAATTAGGGAAGTAAGTTATGCATACGTAAGAGTGTAGTGAAAACGTTAACAACGGTCAAGATTTTCAGGAACTCAACAAAACATTAAGTTTTACCTTGCCTTAAATTCCTTACCTTAATTTTTTTCAAAAGGGATTTATAAACTTAGTAAATTCTGAACAATTTTAAATTCATTGGTATAAATTATTATTCTAGTTTTTCACCACTTTCTAATTTATATAAGATCCCATAATAACGATCCGAGAGAAAGAGCAAATAACACTGTAATTATTAAACTTTATTGTATTAAAACCTAAGGCCTTTTGAAAAAATCGTAATAATATTATTTAAGCAATTAATCTTTGTCACTGCATAGAAATAAGGTAATTTGGTATAATGTGTAATAATTAAATGTCAGAGGAATAAATGTAAGTGACGTTAAATGTTATACGACTGTTAATTATTTAGAAACCTGAAGATGTGACTATAGAAAAGTAAGGTAGTTATAATAAAGATGAAACTTATTTTAAATAAATTAGGTTAATATATATGTATATGTATATATATATATATATATATATATATATATATATATATAACATATATGATATCATTAATATGTATTTAAAATTGCCTTAGTTTATTTAAATAAAAATCTTACTTGATAATTTTGCGAGTCGACTTTCGAAAGCTCCCCACAGTAATCTTATTTTCGTACTTTAGGCTCACAAATATAAATAAATTAACTAAATTTCTTGTATAAATACATATATTTTAAAACAACATAGGTTCAAATACAAGAATATTTATTAATTTATATCCAAAGCTTTGCCAACGAAAAGCTTTGGATATAAATTAATAAATATTCTTGTATTTGAATAACCTATGTTGTTTTAAATTATTAAACAAGAAAACGTATTTTATATTTATATAAAATTTTACTATATATATATATATATATATATATATATATATATATATATATATAGCCTATATTTGAAGATGAATAGTTACCATCCGCAGTAAATTCGTTTATTTTGTAGTGGATAAAACACAGTTCCGACGTTTCGCCAGAATCTCATCTGGCATTGACAACCCCACAACAGTTACAGAAGTACGAGTTAATGCTATGTGAGATTCTAGCGAGAAGTTGGAACTGCCTTTTATTTACTACAAAATGAACGTATGTACTATGAATTTCAACGATTAATCATATTTTTCCATCTGTATAATATAGTACAGATATGTAGAATGTATATAGTAGAATGATATGTATACAAGTCTATATGTATGTACATACTATACGAATACTATACTAGTCTATGTACATACTAAATTACATGGGTGTATTAGGTTAAACAAAAGACGGAAGGTTTGTCGGAATTTAGCTATTGTGAGAAAGATAAATTAAAATGATACTTAACAAACATGATTATATATTTAAACAAATCGTTAAACACAAAAAATTCAACTCGGTAATTTATTATCGTCTAACAAATTCTATTTTTTCCATCAGCTTTTAAACCCGATTACAGTAGATTTACAGCATCCCTCCAGTGCACCTATGACGTCAAAATTGGTATATTACTATTTATTTTATCGGAAATTTTCTTCTTCATTTTTTTTTTGTTTTGAGGTTTTTTTCATAGAAGTTTATCTCCAACTATAGAAGTTGGATTAATATGACCCCCAAAAGGAATTCAAACATTTAACCCATTAAGTATTCCCTTATTAAATACTATATAATTTTATTATCATCAGGAATTTCAATTACATGAGCTCGCCATAGATTATAACCAATAAATTTAACCAAGCCAAACAAAGAATAATAATTACAATTAAGGCAGCATAAAATGTTCAGTGCATACCATTTGTGCCACCGCGCAGCGTAACCCCTTCAAGGGAGTCATTTTAATCAAATGGGAAACTAATTGTTGGTTCTAATAAACGCCATTGTTTATGTGAATGGATTTAAATTGGTTATAGGAAATATATTTAAATGTTATAATATACAGTATTGTTTTAAATTAATGGACGAAAAAACATTGAAATTAACAAAAATATTCGAGATTGATGGTGCGCTCCGGTTTACAATTTAACACAAACCATACTAAATAAATATATCCATTTATAAATTAATATCCCATCACAAAAAATATTGACATTGACGTTTCGATATTTAGTTTCAATGTATTTCGATTAAAAGAAAAATCGAAAATATGTTACAGAGAGACGAAATGGAAAACATATTTATGGAAACTTTTTAAAGCATGTCTGATACTTTTGGGTGCAGAAAAAGCCCACAATTCGCACAGAAACTCTTACATGTTCAGGTACATTTACAGCTAAAGCATCAGAAACCGGTACGGACACAACTAGATTAACAGAAATAGGTGTAGCTAGAAACAGTAAGACAATACACTTGCAGCAAAGGCTGAATTTACTTCAATTAAAACCCAGCTCGAACATAAGAAACCCCTGAAGGTGTAAAAGTAGTTTTGCAATAACAGTAAATACAGAATTACAACTTAAGTTTTACCATTTTCCCCACCACAAAGTATGTTGTGGGCTTTGCTATAAAATTATGTAAATACTTGCTAAGTAGTTCAAAGCGCGTTCTTAATTATAATGCAACTGATTTATATGGAGCCTTTAATGGAGTCGTTAGATCAACGCCTTTTAATTAAGATGACGTAACCGCCAACTAACTGTCACCACCGCTTTTCCTTGTCTCCAAATATTCCCTAATCTAAAACAAACACAACCATCAAGAAATGCATTTTCTCATCACTTTCCAGTCAGATTAAATGACAAATTTGTTATAAATGAAAACTTCAGACGTGAAAATAGCAACGACTAAAAGTTCCAGCGTAAAACAGAAATGAATTATGTTCTGTAAAATGCTATTGATGTTGGTTTCTGAAGCGGCGCCTTGGCTTTTAAAGAGGCAAAATCTAATTTCAACGGCACTTAACGCCGACAATACGAAAAGTTGTTAACAATTTGGAAAACGTAAAACAGCCGAAAGCTTCGCAATTGTGACGTAAAATAAAATCTTTTTAATTCCCTTTAGTTGCCGCGTGAAATCTAATGAACAGACTCTCACTAGGTTTGCGTTCGCTGCCTGATTGTGATGCGGAATACATTAACCGAATGGCACTGCCTAAATGCAGAAACAAAATGTTTCACACGGTAAAAAATGTTGATATCAAGAGAAGATGGATTATTTTAAAATGTTACCCGAAACGTAGATCACATATAATCTTCACTTATGCAACCAAAATGTTCAGCTTGATAGATATTGATTTGTGCAAATCGCAACTAACCTTTGTAGTTACATTGTATTATTGTAGTTACAACTCTTTTACTAGATTTTTCAATTTCTTCTATTAGTACACACTCTCTGTCTCTCTGTCTCTCTCTCTCTCTCTCTCTATATATATATATATATATATATATATATATATATATATATATATATGCTGATACGTATTCCTTCACGGATGGAAAAATATGATAAATAAATATTATCTGGAGTACATCCGTACATTCTGCAGCGCATAAATTCGCAGTTCCGACATTTCGCTAGAATCTCATCCAGCATTGACGAGGTGAACCCAACAACACTCGCTCTTCAACTGTTGTTGGGTTCACCTCGTCAATGCTGGATGGGATTCTAGCGAAATGTCGGAACTGCGAATTTATGCACTGCAGAATGAACGGATGTACTCCAGATAATATTTATTCATTATATGTATATATATATATATATATATATATATATATATATATATATATATATATATATATCCTGTTCAAATTTTCAATAGGTAATAAAATATTTTTTATTCACCCACTCAAATTAAAATACATTTTGTGAAACTTGTAGTCGATGACACTCACTATCTTGATTCATACAATTTAAAGAATTAATTCTAACTTTATATGGGACAAAAATGTTTCAGAAGGGGGCCAGGAAGCCCATATGCAATATAGTTATTTCTTCCTGTTTGGCTTAAAATAAGTTATACCATATGAATTTATTAAACAGCTGATTTTATGAAATAGGTTATGTGATAGAACAGCTCTTTTAACCCAGCGGTTATGTTACTCTATTTATATTATTTATAATATTTAGTAAAAAGTAACTAAAGTAAAATATTTCTTTGTTGACCTAAATAGGAATTACCTTTAAAATATATTTGTTTATATTACTTTCTTTTATAGCTTAAGAAAATGTTTATATGGCACAAAATATTTTACATTTTCTCAATTGTATTTTCAGGTATATGTTTTAGGTACCACTTATAAGGGCTGCGGGTTAATCCCCTTAGAAATATTATAAAACATTATTTCAAAATTTCTTAATAATTTACCATAAGTTTAAAATTGTAAAAGCGGATAGTAAATATGGGTGCATAACCACCATAAAAGACTCCATTTCACGTCGTTTTGGCTACGCGTTTGAGCATATTTGAGGAAAAGGAAAACACAAGAATAGCTGCTAAATAGCCTATGTACGCGCTTAAACCCATTATAGATTCGATATAACAGAAAAGTTTTTAATGAACTTTCAAGAAGTACCGTAGACTCAATATTTCTCCGAAGTACTGCAGTTTGTGAAAAATAGGATAAAGTTTGCTCATAGAATCAGCAATTTGTACAGAAAATTAAAAATGTTGTTCCTGCAGGATTTAACCACATTTCTTACATGAATACTATCTAGTACACGTAACTAATGCAACGGTCATTTGGGAACCTTTGTATTTTCATGTGTTTATATTGATACGAATTTTTATCCCTATTTTGTTAACTTGCATCTAATTTTAACCGTTAAATAGTTTTAAATGCCATTTAAATTTCCCAATATTTTACATTGGAAACAACCCCAATACCACAAAAATAATAAAAAATAACAAATAAAACAAGTTACTTACCATTAGCTCTTACGTACATTTCGATGACATTACGCGTTTAATCTTAAGTAACTTATATTAAACTATAGTAACAGATTACTTAACTAAGTGAATAAATTTAAACGGACATATTGACTAAGCGCTGCGGCTGAATACTTTTTTAACTTTATTTCTACAAAACATGATAAAGCAATATATTCCACTTAGTTTTATTCTAAGAATATTCACTTACCAGTAGGACAGTAACATGAAAAAATGTAACTTACTTCCAAGAGAGTAGCTGGGCATGCCTGAAACATAAACGGCACGTTATTAAATTCCTTCTATTAGTTCACACTGCCATTATATATATATATATATATATATATATATATATATATATACACACACACACACACATATATACACACATCTTGTACAAAATTGCATTCGTTATTAAATTCCTTCTATTAGTTCACACTGTCATTATATATATATATATATATATATATATATATATACACACACACACACACATATATATATATATATATATATATATATATATATATATATATATATATATACACATCTTGTACAAAATTGCATTCGTTATTAAAATACGTTTTTATTGAGTTCAAATACATTTTTTTACACCTGTATGGGATGATAATTGATGTTAATACAGTTTTTTCAAAAATTCCTTTATTAATTAAGATATAAAAATTGAAGGGTGTAGGACAGATTCGAACTAAATACCTCCGTATACAAAGTCTGGCGCTTTGAAACTCAGCCAACGTTTCTATAGAGAGACGGGTGTTTCTCAAAAGGGTATATGAATTTTTTCTTCGCCCCCATCTGGTTGTCGTTAAAATATCTATTGTATAACCTTAAATTGTTGCTATGGTTACTATCCAAAATCATAAATAATGCTCAAGGATTAAAAATGAATGAAAAGAATGAATTAAAATGGATTAACGGTATCGAATCTTGCTCCACAAACGGGCAATGCGAAAGGAGAGGGAGAAGAAACTACAACACAAATGCAAAAAAATGGTATAAATTATAACAAATATAATAATCTAATACATAGAAAAAAAATGGAAAATTGCAAGGAAATTCTCTTTCTATTTTGCCACTAAATATTATTACACCTGTTTCGCCTGATACCTGTCTAAAATGTTTAAATAATCCCTCATAAACATTATACACTGGAGAAAGAATGTCGTCATATTCTAGTAATGAGTAGGAGGTGACATTTTTGCCTGAAGCTTAGGTAGTTATTTTATTTCAAAATTCATTCTTCCTAACACACCTAATAACTTGTGATACCACGTAATAAAAATCCATAAATCAGTTTTTCTAACAAAAATGTAACAAATATGATTTTGTCTGTAAGAAAAACAACGTTTGACGTAACAAGAACCAAAATATACATTTAAAATGTCGAAATTTCATTTATCAAAGTACAATAGTTAAAGAGTAGAGTCTAATAAAAAACACGAGATTCTACGATTGGTATAATTGAAAATTCGTCCCAACGACCACACATATTTCTTGGATACATAAACAATATATATATATATGTAACAAAGAACAAAAAGATAATCATAAATGTAAAGACGATAAACAAAAAAAAACTAACATTGATTATTATAAAAAGTTTAAATTATTTCATAAATTATGACAAAATAATGAATTTGTTAGATGAATTTACAAATTTTTTATATACAACAAATACACGATATAGCCTCTCCCTCCCCCCCTCTCTCTCTCTCTCTTTATATATATATATAGCGAGCGAGAGAGAGAGAGAGGGAGGGTAAATAATTTAGAAATATTTTCTTGTTGTATATTTATTATAACACATATGTTTTGTAAAAATAACATCTAACCAATACTGGTCACAACATTTCCACTAGAATACATTTTTAGCATTTTCAAGAGCTATTTACAAAGTTTACAACCTTGAATGAAAACACAAAAAGTAGTGCATAGTCGAACTCAATATTAAAATCTGTTTTTGTGTTGTCGTTCAAGAGGCTATCTCGCATTTGACAATGTTGACAATGAATATTGGCGAAAAGCTTTGATCAGTGTCGGTTAAAACCACTTCGTATTATAAAATGTGTATAATATTTATATCAAAATATATATATTTGACATTTCGAAAAGCAAACAACTGAATTTCCAATAATATACAATTTACGGAATGTTTTAATTTCCGTTGGGAAGATAATAGACTGTATAAGAGAAAGATATTTCCTGGAAATGTGGCAAAAATAATAAATTACAAAAACCTTCGTCGTTTGATATCAGAGGAAGTTCATTTCGCCGCTGTGCAATCTAAGAAAGCTTCACTTTTATCAGACCTGTGTCAGTCAGCAAGTGAAACCAGTTTCCGGCGTGACCCCAGCACTACAAAAACACCGACCTGCCAATGCATTGGGCAAGCGCTCTCTTGTGCTCCGTTACAGAGAATATATGCAGAAACTGAATTGAGCCTACAGCTACGCGATACAGTCTGTCTATACTTTGATTTAAAACAGAACAGGATTATAAATAGTGAAATTGCACAGAGGGAGTGGTGGATACCGCCATCTGAGCGAATAGGAAGTTTACATTTTGCTGCGTGGGCGAGCCTTGTTGCCAATTCGGCGTTAAACTTCCGTTCGTCGCTCAGTTTCATCGTAGCTGTGGTGGAGTAATGTACTAGTGGTGTAGCTTGCTCCGTTCTGCCGCTAGTGATGGCGCATTGAGAGTCACAGTATTCAAACTGACAACATCCCTACCCTGCCACAGACTCATTCCTATTCTACTTTAAATCAAAGTATAGCTGAGTTTTAGAAACAACCGAGCAGAAGTGGAGTCACTACAGCTGAGAGGCACTTCAGCGGCGGAACGACTTGAGTCCATAGTTCAAGAACAAACACATTGACCTTTGTTTATTTATATAAACTACTGACACTTGAGCAGCTCTGTAAACCTTACTAGCGCACATAAATACGCTAACTATCCATATGAAATAACAAAACTGTAACGCGCCAAATACGTTTACCGCCCTGAGTTCTAGTTCCACAGCCTGAAGTGTTAGTGCATTGTGCTAGTGTTGCAAGTGTAAATCTACCACCAGGAACACATAAATTAAATCAGGAAACACAATCTTTCCTAGAAATTAACTAGTTGTTCTATTAAACACATCCATATTATCATAAAATCTGCATTCTGTTTAGTAAGAATTAAATAACTCAGTTCTATTATACCATGTAGAACACGTGTATGATTCCTACGTAGAAAAGTTTCTTTAAAAACGTAATACGTAATTGGAAAATACTTTGGGATCTCAGACATTTTTCCATTTATGCTAATAGGCCTATAAGCTATGTATAATATAGGCTATACTTTAAACAGGAAACCAGGTATTTTATGAACTGTAAATCGGAAATAGTGGTTAAAATTTGAAACAACGATCATATTTTCAATCACCAATTCGCTAGACACTAAATAAACTCAAAGTTTCTAATTAATACAGAACATTGTATTATATTACAATACATTACTATCAGGAAAATAGTTCCTGCATTTTCAAAACATTAGAATGAAAACCTACAATCTCTCTCTCTCTCTCTCTCTCCGAGAGAGAGAGTAATATATATATATATATATATATATATATATATATATATATATATATATATATATAGAGAGAGAGAGAGAGAGAGAGAGAGAGAGTGACAGACAGAGATTTAAAATTACATTAGATTTTCATTACTTTCCGTGTTGTGTAAAATATGGAGGAACTCATGGTACGACTGTGTTCTCAATACCCCAATCAAATGTAATACAAGTCGATATTACAACTGATGTCGATGAATGCTACTCAAAACTTTTTATTATAGTATAAAAATATTTAATTAAGCCAAAGACGAAGATCGTATGACTTTTCTTACTTTAATTGAATTCGCAGCAATAAATAGTATGTTATAAACAGGAGCAACCCCAATTTAAAGTTTAATTTAAGAATTTCTTCACTCATTGTTGTCAAGTTTTAAAACTCGAATCACGGTACTGGCTGAAGGGCTAATCCCCCGCTCCAGTGATGATTTAAGGGCTGATTACTTCCACCCTCTCCTACCCCTGCGAGGCTTGTGCAGCAATGAGTCAAAATTAAAATGCTCTATCAATGTGTTGAGCAGTTTTTAGCCTTTAGGCTTGTTCTACGTTCTATAAAAAAATGTGTAATCCTGTAATTACGGTAATTTATTTAAAAAAATAACAGGCGGTTAAAAATGGGGTTTTAAACCCACAACTCTCAAATCTAATTTGGCCAGAATTTTTTTTCTTATGAAACAAAATTTGAAATGTGTATCGCGGTGTACTTGTTTTAAGAGATAAATGTATCATTCATGGGATGTAAGAGTATAAATATTCAAGGACATTAGTAGAGTAGAATTCTCGTATATTCTGCGTGGGAAAGGTCTTTCCCTTTAAGTAAACTTATTCTCTGGCGCAATCAATATGTGCGTCTCCTCGTTATAAGTCTGTGCACAGATCCAGATGTAAAAATCTGTGGGTTTCCTCTTGAATGTAGTAGTAACTCACAGTATGAGTTAGTTGCGGCTCTGACTAGTCTTTCGTCATACTTTTACGTAAGCTCCGTCTGTGCACAGATCCAGATGTAACGATCTGTGAGTTTCTCTTGAATGCAGTAGTAATTCACAGCCTGAGTTGCGGCTCTGGCAAGTCTTGTGTAATACTTTTACGTATGCTCCGTCTGTGCACAGATCCAGATGTAAAAATCTGTGGGTTTCCTCTTGAATGTAGTAGTAACTCACAGTATGAGTGAGTTGCGGCTCTGACTAGTCTTTCGTAATACTTTTACGTATGCTCAGTCTGTGCACAGATCCAGATGTAAAAATCTGTGGGTTTCCTCTTGAATGTAGTAGTAACTCACAGTATGAGTGAGTTGCGGCTCTGACTAGTCTTTCGTAATACTTTTACGAATGCTCCGTCTGTGCACAGATCCAGATGTAACGATCTATGAGTGTCCTCTTGAATGCAGTAGTAAGTCACAGCCTGAGTTGCGGCTCTGACAAATCTTCCGTCATACTTTTTCATATGTGAACAGGTCTTTGAGCTTCGCCGATGTAATTCTCAGGAAAGGTAGAGTAGAACATTGTTTTTTCTGAGAACGACATGAGAAGTACTTGCGTGACAGGAGTAGCTTCCGTAAGTAGACTTACGTTCTAGTGAACTATTAAGTCTCTACACTCTACCCTCTAGAGTAGAAACAATTATGCGTTCACAAAAGCCTAAAGAAATTGCATTGCAATATGATAAAAATATCCCCAGGCCTAGTAACCAAGAAAACTTAGATACAAGCAAAGTTTTCTAAAAATATAAAAACGAAATTACCTAGGTTTTGCAAAAAATAGATTTGTTAAGCAAGATCTGACATAAACGTCGAAAAGAAAGATTTTTTTTTGTTATTTTAAAACGATCAACCGATATGATCATTATCGCCTATGGAGTATAGGAAATGGCTGTGGTAATAGAATTAAGCAACGTACGTAAAATCCGTGGTCGATAACCCGGAGATCATGGTACCTCGAGTGCTTGTTTTATGAGGGTCAAAACGAGATGTTACCCTTTACACCCTGTATTACCTCCCGATAGACAACAGCCTCTCTTCTTTAAGGACCATCTCTACGGAGGGACCTGTCCTAGGCTTCATTTGTACTTTGTCTAAGCCGACGCTATACCCAACGTCACCCTTTCTCTCTATATGATGATAACAGGTTATGTAGCAGCTCGGGACGTATCCAGCTACTGCTTCTGCGACTATCCAAGGGCAGCAAGGACTTCCTTTCCCCGTGTCTACGGAGATAAGAGAAAAGAGATAAGGGCTGCCAAATCTTAAGGTATCTGCACACCAGCAGTTTATCACGTCTGACGTCATATTTGCACTCAAACATATTTATCACTATAAACTCAGGAAATCGTCCAGTTCCAGCAGGTTTTCACGCAGGCTAATGGACTGTGCTAGTGAGTTGTATTTTGTAACGATAAATTGCGCGTCTATGTAGGTTAATGTGCAGTGCCTGCCACATTGCACGCGATGGCTACTACTTCTTCGAAGACAGGTTTGGTTTTATGGTTTACCGGTCTCCTCTCGAGCTTTAGGGTACTACATCCGTATCATATTTCGACCGTGATGAAGTAGCGAAAACCAGGAATGTTGAAATACTGAATCGTTTTGATCTGTGTGTAGTGTAGTGAGTAAATTAATAATATTGGATCTGTTTCGCATACGGAACTGAAGAAAGTAAACGACTCAAAGCGATCAGGAGAGTCACCAAATCAGGTGTATTTTTCTAGTCTTTGAAGTTTGGGGTACAAGTGTTTTTTGTGGAGCACTAATATTGAAGCAGAGATAACAATCTTTGACCAAAAATCACTGATCTTATTCTTTCTTTTGCTCTTCTTCTAGCAACCGTTGAACTCTGGCAATAAACTGCAACAAACCCTAGCAGCAACAAACTGCAACAAACCCTGGCAGCAACAAACTGTAGTTCTTCACTTACTGTCAGCCACTGAACAAGCAAACACAACAACATCGAGGAGACATAGACGATACTACAGCTGAAGAAACATCGGAAAGAACCTATCCTACACAACTTCACTTCAGATGCTGTACATATAAACTGAAGCTGTGTAGCTCCTTTAAGGCCATTTGCTACCGAGGAAGCCCCGACCTCTACCAAAACCCTCACAATGAACAACGACTCTGTAAAGCTGTTTGCCTAATCTTAGAAAATGGGTTGAGACATAGACGATACTACAGCTGAAGAAACATCGGAAAGAACCTATCCTACACAACTTCACTTCAGATGCTGTACATATAAACTGAAGCTGTGTAGCTCCTTTAAGGCCATTTGCTACCGAGGAAGCCCCGACCTCTACCAAAACCCTCACAATGAACAACGACTCTAAAGCTGTTTGCCTAATCTTAGAAAATGGGTTGAGACATAGACGATACTACAGCTGAAGAAACATCGGAAAGAACCTATCCTACACAACTTCACTTCAGATGCTGTACATATAAACTGAAGCTGTGTAGCTCCTTTAAGGCCATTTGCTACCGAGGAAGCCCCGACCTCTACCAAAACCCTCACAATGAACAACGACTCTAAAGCTGTTTGCCTAATCTTAGAAAATGGGTTGAGACATAGACGATACTACAGCTGAAGAAACATCGGAAAGAACCTATCCTACACAACTTCACTTCAGATGCTGTACATATAAACTGAAGCTGTGTAGCTCCTTTAAGGCCATTTGCTACCGAGGAAGCCCCGACCTCTACCAAAACCCTCACAATGAACAACGACTCTAAAGCTGTTTGCCTAATCTTAGAAAATGGGTTGAGACATAGACGATACTACAGCTGAAGAAACATCGGAAAGAACCTATCCTACACAACTTCACTTCAGATGCTGTACATATAAACTGAAGCTGTGTAGCTCCTTTAAGGCCATTTGCTACCGAGGAAGCCCCGACCTCTACCAAAACCCTCACAATGAACAACGACTCTAAAGCTGTTTGCCTAATCTTAGAAAATGGGTAGACTTTCCGCTCAAAATCTTTTCCGTTCTCAAAAACACTAAGGAAATCCGCATCAAACACTAATCAACCCGCATTCAAATACAGCCATATCTTTCTAAAAAACAAACATCTTCAGAAAGTTTTAAAAAAGACTACGTGCAAAAGATGTAATCATCAAACACCTTCCATCTCTGATTGACTGACTGAAGTAATAAATTAGAAATTGTGTAGTTAAATTCAATGATGATGGTACTGACGAAGAAGAAGAAGAAAACGATGAACAAAAAGCAGAAAAAGAGGAAGGTGAAGAAGATGATGACGATGATGTGATTATGATGATGATGATGACTTTGTAAATAAAACACGTATGAGAAAATAAATTAGTGAATATGAAGCTAACACGTTGTCATTTAATTAAATATCACCACGACCTTTAAAAGGAAGGGAGGGGAAATGTAAAACGTACATTTAAGGATGTGTAATAGAAAACTGAATAAATGTTAATCCCTACCTAATAGGATTAAGTGTACACTTGTATCTTTTAAAAATTACGAAACAATCACCGTGTTCGATTATTAATTAATAGATTTAATTCGGAAAGGATTTAATCCGCAAAATTTAATTCCATTTATTTGCTCAAGTACGGGATTAATACTTGAGCTTTACACTATTTACTTGAATAATGAAGCTTTTCAGTCATTAAACGTTAAGCCTGCAAAGAGTAAAGATTTAAACATTATCCAGCGCCGTGTCGAGCTTAAAGCTGACGACAAAGCGCGGGCACACTAAGTCCTTTACACTGCACACGGCTGCGGGCTAATTAGGCTCTCCTGAGTCACGTTCATAAGGCCAATTTAAAACTAATCCTTCTGCGAGAGCGCTTTACAACTTACTTCTATTTCTATACGTTTCATGAAACACATAATTAAATAATTTATAGCTTACTGGTCATTCGAATCCCGCCAGTCTCATGTCTACCAACCTTCCCGTATTTATCTCCCCTCTTGTTCACTACATCCTCGATTCCGAACTTGTGTATTCCCTCTGATCAGTTCCAAGTGTCACTCCCTTTATTACACATTCACCCATGATCCTCTACTTTCTACCGTCAATCTCTTGCTCATGTTCGAAATGATTCGACCCTATTATTTCTTTTTATCGCGTTGCCCAAAACACACAACAAAACCTTACCTTAAAAAATACTCAGGTACACTGAAGTCGCTTATATATATATATAATATTAGAACTATTTCGCTAAAATATCCATAGGAAAGGTAGCCGATAGAACGATAAAGATCAGGTTTATTCCATATAGGGAGTACATGCCTTTTGATCGAAAACAGCGGCGCACCCAAAGTTCCGCCAAGGGGAGCAAGGACTGAGGGGGGACATCAACTGTCTTAAAATTCCCTTCCTCGAATCAGTCAAGTTACTTCAATGCATATTTTGTTTCCCTTTAGGGCGCCAACTCAACAACTCTGTATTTTTAAAGGAATATTCCTGAGTCTTTTACTATTCATGCATTTACACATTATTATTTTAATTTGCTGACAATGGGTAAAAGAGGGATATCACTTTTTGGTCTTGATCAAAAGTAGGCCTGTTTCGGGTACGTGACGCTACACGCGTGATGTCTGAACATCGATTATGTGCTCAATTAGGTGTTGTATGTAACCCAACTTTTTTCCTACCCTTTCACAGAGCTCTTATATAGTTCTTAGGCCTTAATAGTCATACTGGGTAATAGCCTTGAAACTACAATTCAATTATTTCCAGTTTCTCTTCGACAAGTAAATGCAAGGAAGACCCTTGCAGTTACTTTCAACGCTGTCGATTACATACTCGTAGGCCCATACTACTTAACCACTTTAAGAGTACAGCTCTTTGTGCTCTCAGTAGGATCTATGGGATGCTTTCCTCGTTCCTAATAAGTCACTGTTGCCTTCACACAGAACAATCATGCTTTACTGGAGATTACCCAGTTGTCAATAGGCGGTAATATAATTGCACTCGCTTTAAAAATTCAAGAGTATCATGCCAGCAAACCTCCTTACTTGAGCCAAACCGCTTACCTCTAAAGCCAATGAGTATTCTCTCCTTCCCCTGATTCTCCCGTATTCCTAATCTCTTTTATAACCTTCATAGCTTTACCGATAACACAAGAAAGACATTTCTTGTAGTTCCTTCTTTACGTCATTGCTTCCTCTTCTCTATCTTTAGTCTTACCTTTTACCGCTGTAACACTCCTGACTATCAGCTTCACTCTAAGATATGCTTTGTCTCTTTACACATCTATCACACACACTTTCTAAATGTCACATTATATTGATTAAGTTATTACCATCCTCTATGTAATTGGACGGAGGAAGTGTCAGGACGAGCTTTGTCGGTGAAAGAGAAGAGAAAGCTGCGGAAGAGCTCCATAAACTACTTGTAACAAACAGTTGAGGTATATTTGTTTGTTTCATGTACACTTGAGGTTGAAATGAACACTTTTCCTTTAGAGTATTAAGGCTGCTAACTAATATGACTATTAAGGGTAGGAACATACTGTAAATATGATTACAGTAATGCCATTAAAACCCCTAATAAATACATTTATACACTGGGGTCCGTGGCGTCACCAGGGATCTTAGACTCAAATAAACAAGTGGGTGTGTTTTTTTTTCACGATGGCCACACACCCAGCAAACATTTACCCAAAACATCTCATAATTGAAGTCCATATGAGGATCACAAAATGTCTTCAACTAAACAACTTGTGGAAATCATAAGACATATAGTAAGAGACTTGGCCAAAAGAGTTCAGTGATCGAGGCCTACTTGTTATTTAAAGTGAAGGGGGAGCCCGCCAAAATCAGTGTTTGTCAAACCTCGCTGTTATACGTATCGGTCTTGCTTACCACTGTGTCTTGTTTATCACTGTCCTAGATAAAAGAGAAGGCTAGACAATTGCCTTACTTTCCACCTCCCCTAGTCGGAGAAATCCCCTAAGAAGTCCCTTGCTATATCTCGTGGGTTATATCCTTTAGTGATTGAAGAACAACTTTAGCTTCGACTATAAACTAAAAACATGTGCTCTAGTGTATTTATTCTTGATATTCGGTTGAAACGTACTTCAAACTAAGAGGGCATGCTATAGATGAAAAAGCGTGTGTTTAAATCGCACACTTAATATAAATGGCAAATATTCGACAATCGGTAAAAATAATTTCACTTTAGGTTTATCACGTTTTAAAACCTCTTAGTAAAGTTAACAATGCTGGGCAGGAGTGTTGTGTTTCATAAATAGAAGAGGACAAACGAAAATGTGGAGTTTGTATGATCTACAGATAAGACTGCGTATTGATCTTTCGAAAAGAGTAGGCAATATTACAAAACAAATATACCTACACTTTCTTACTCTAAACGTCAACACGGCTATGGCTAGCTACGTTTAATCCGGATGGTTGAGTCTGCTTAGTCTCCCAGTGATGTATGAAATAGGAAAACGTTATCTCGAAACATATAACCACGAATTATTGATCCACGATATACTTGCAACTTGAATAATAGTTTTAAACCAATAGCATTTTAAAACATTAATGTTGAGTCCTATGAAGATGGTTGCAGTGTAATCGAAATGTCATAAATCTTCGTACATTTTACGAATGACTTAGGCGCATAATGTAGATTCGGACCTTTCCGGGGTTTCTGCCCGTATCTCTATGCCCCCATTTGGCTAATTAAAAGCCTTATTTATATTATATACCAAAATACTCTTTTAATTTAACTTTTCATTACCATTTTCGTGTTATTTTTGCAACGAGAATAAAATTCCGAAGATATAAATGATTATATTTATAACGTTGTTTTATTGTGTTTAATACCATTTTGATTCAATCAAGTGTACACTGGGAAAAATATTAGGCTATTATAATTTCAACTAAGCAAAATTAAAACTGAAAGATTGTAAATATTTTGACTTGTAAATGAGTGAAGGAGTATTATTTAGGGGGTGGGAAAAAGGGAGGAGTTCCCAGAAGTGTTCTACTCTTGCAGAAAGTGTCCGACAGCCATTTTCCTTCGCAAGATGTACAATTAATAAAGGTATGCTGTATTGAGTTATTGTTTATTAACAAATATTGTTGCTCCAATTCTAGATTGTATATTGAGAGAAATTAGCACGAAGCGGTCCGACAGACAGAACATTTAACTTCTACGTATTCCAGGACGGTGCTTTGAAACATTAGGAACAGTCAGTATAAACGTGGCTACGCCTGGTGTTTAATGTCACAAACATTGCCCAAGCAATGCTTATGCAGGCACACTAGTTGCTACTTCTAACTGGAAACACAACCGTTCTATAGCCTACCGATAACATTCCATGGAGTAATAATTTGTTCCTGTATAGACGTTTCTGTTTGTATGTGTACGCGCATGCGTGTGTGTTTCTCTCCCTTCCTCCCCCCCTCTCTCTGAGTATGTGGGAATATGTCAAACGTCACCATGCTCTTTAACTCGTTGAGTGCGGCAATGTTTTATAGTTGCGCATCAAAATTCCTGACAAAATATTATTATTGATAATTTTCATTGAAAATGTTGTTGAAGGACTCAATATGTCATCTGAAGTTGGCTAGGCATTCATTTTGTCAGTTTTGGTGACGTCATTTCCAGTACGTTCATGTACGTACTTGAGCCGGTGGTGCCGGTTTTCGTATATCGGGTGATGGTTGTCGGCTGCCTAACTGCTGAGTTTCTCTCCCAATTGTTGCTGGATACCGACAAACGTTTTTTCCAGTCACAACACTTACTTATAGTAATTTTAAAAAAAACATTTAAGTGCCTACAACCCTTTCTGCCGCCATGCACAATGTTTTTCAACCATAAAAAAAAGTTTACACACAATGTCAATAAGTAATTCATATCTAAATAGTTCTAACACAGTGTTTATAATAATTTTTAAAAAATATCAAAATAACTTATAACAATAATATAAAATACTATATACAACCCCGCCCCGCCATTTTAATACTCAGCTTTTGTCATCCCATGTCCTCGTGAAACTTGTCGAAGCATCGCAGTTCACACAGTCCTGGTTCATGCGGGCACACAGCACACATGTAGGTGGTCAATTTCTTTTGTCTTATTTTGCACTAATTCGACATTTTCTTTGAGTAGCTCAAATATTTACTGCAATATTATACTAGTATTAATACTCACTCGTATGTAAGTGAGAAAGAAACTCGTTGTTACCTATTTTCTCGTCAGCTGAGCTGTGTTTCTCATCATTCTGTCACAAATATGTATTTAATAAAACATCCAATGAGTTCAATGAATTTGCCTGTGGTTATTTAGGCACTGCGGGGCGGGAGTAGTATTCAGGATGCCTTCACCAGGATCTATACCTTAATCTAATGTCTCTTTTTTATTCTTTTAGTACGAATAATTAATTTTAATGGTGGCACCCCTATTATACCGCCACATCACAGTTCCGTTCTGTGTATGGTCCTCCGCAGACTTTTACCATCAATCAGAACTTTCCAGATGGAATGTGTAGCATACGGATTCTACAATATCCTTAAAAAGGTGTATTGCTGATGTTTTCTGTAATCAAAATTTGAAATAGTTCAATTAAACCTCACGGTATCATCGGACGTTCTTGAAATGTCGTCTAAACTCGAATATTGTAGAATTAAAAAAGGTATTTTCCCAGATAAGATCAAAGAGGCTTCGTGGGCTCGTCTACACATTGATTGTTTCCATGGTAACTGGGAATGACAGCGTTGCCATGTTTCTCCATCAAATGCGTTCCTGCTACTAGCCTTTTCCTTGGTCCGGATGACAGTGCGAAGGTGGATGGCTGAAAGACACTGTGAGCTAACCCTTAGGAGACCTTCTTTGGGGCTGCAGAAGAGTCTCATCTATCTGTCTAGGCAGGAATTAAGGATAGCCACAGGACTACTCACGGGACACTGTGGACTAAGGAAACATTTGCATAAAATGGGTATCTACAAGGATGAACCAGTGTGCAGATTGTGCGGGAAGGAACAGGAGACTGCCACACACATTATTTACAGATGTGAAGTACTTGCTGAGAGGCGCTTCAACCTCTTTGGTGATGGAACGGCTTCGGTGGATGCTGAAGGTAAAACTCTAGTCAGGAGACTCCTAAACCTGGTAAGAGGGAAGGGGTTATTTGACTAGATCAGGGAGGTAAGTACAATATACCTTAAGGTAGCAGTGCTTCGGGCAATTCAAACCCGCTCCCAAGATTAAAAAAAAAAAAAAAAAAAAAAAAAAACTAGCCTTTTGACTAAAAGCTGTTTCTACTGACCAAGTGACAACGCCGCCATTAGTCTTTCTCCATACCCTGCTGATGTTCAAATACCTTTCTAATTTTAATTCGACTGTAGTTATTCCACGTTGTAAACGTTTCTCCATAATTATAAATGATTCTATTACTATTAGATAATAATAATTATTACTAATATTATAAATTATTCTATTATTATTAGATTATTAATATTATTATTATTATAATTATTCTATTATTGTTAGATTATTAATATTATTATTATTATTATTATTAATACCATGGTTCACTATGGTATTTCTAAATCATAATAGCTCATTACAATTCTTAAAAGATTACTTTTCCTTAAGGAAATATTGCTTAAAAAAGGTAAAGTCGCTTTTACGTTGAGGAAATACATTAACGTCAAAAACATTCTATGATCTCACTATGTGCAGTTATTTAATTTTTTTGTTTTTTGAAATAGCTCTGAGAGGCGTGCGCCTATGAACTAACTTCAGAGAGTCTACACAAAGTTCCTGTTAAAAATCAGTTTTTTTTAAATTCTTCACTAACATATTTTTGACTTTAATAAGATATTTGAATATTATGTAGATAAAAGAGTTTATCAAAGTTCTTTCCGTTTGAACAAACACGATTTAGATTTTTCTATATTTAAGTTGAAACTACCACCTCAGCGCGTCAAATACTCAAGTCTCGATATAGAGGGAAGGAGAATCGATAAGATATAAAACTAACGGACGCGATAACAATAAATAGCGCGAAGGGGAGGCATCGTACGATTCCAGACACGTAAGCGCTGAGCCCCACACTAGAGCGCCGCCAAGTCGGCCAATTTATTCTCCATTGATATACAGTACGGCCGCTACACTCGATAACATTCCACGACCCAGTATTACAGACTGCATTCACTTGATTAAAACATAAAGCAAGCGTTCGTTTCCCCGTCATATAAACTGCACTGTTTTACTATTCAACAGTTTGCAAACACTTTATTTTACCGAAACAGCGAGATCGGATTTTGAATGTTTTGAATTTTTCCATGTAAATATCCTAGTTTTGCCACGAGATATTGCTTCCACTTTAGAAATTATATTTTATGTTAAAATATATACCAAATTATTAATGCCTAAGCTTTGAAGCCAATCCTTCTGTCTGTCCGTTCGTCCAACCGTCCCTACCTCTCTCCCACCCCTTGCTCTCTCTCTCTCTCTCTCTCTCTCTCTCTCTTTCTCTCTGAATTTCCGCATATACACTTGAGGCGAACGCCACACCTTTCCACATACACGCATATCCTGTGGTAGAAATGGCATTTTTTTTAGCCTTTCCATATGTCTACCCTTTCTCAGGACTTAGACTGCCGATGATATACCGGCAATGCGACCCTGCACACCTGATCCATGATTCCCCACATCTTCCGAAACTAAAGTCTTCAATAGACCTTTACTCAGTAGATCGTTATCAGCTGCAAAGGGTTTAGATTAGAGGCCAGACTAAAGCACAGAAGCAAAATTCTCGTTAGAGGAGCCAGGAAAGATCACTGGCTTAAGTATGCATGATAGCGTACCTGAAGTAGATCTATAAAGGTCATATTGAGATCGCTCTTGAGGGTCTTAACCCTCTTGATGGAGAAGGATTAGTGAGCGGAAATGGATTAGGGAGAACTAAAGGAAAAGCGTAATGATCATTCTGGTACTAGGACAAAGAAAAAATTACAACGACGCTTGGGCTGACTTAACACTTACTGATAATCAGAGGGGAAGGCACGTATCTATCAGTTCCTACCAAATTCACCATTTTGTTTTCCAATTGCTACAAAATACTTAACTACTGAACATAAAACCCATTATTTTTATGTCAAAAAGATATATTTTCTTGAATGTTTAAAGTAAACTACCTTTTTATAACACGCCGACGTCAGTTTCACACCTCTGAAATGAGATAACCTTTTACACGGTGACTTTAACAGAAAATTCGTTACTTTTTATACATACTGTGAACATTAAGACCTAAATGTCTGTACACTTCTTTCGGCGAGAGTTCAGAGTTCCTGCTCTCGTGAGGTGTCTCCAAGGACTTTGTTCTGGACAACAATAACAACTCGCTGATATAGACACATTGATTGGTGGCTTTGGTACAGTCTGCGCATTTATCTTTTAAACAACTCTCTTCCTTATATCCGACGGCGAAATAGTAGGCGGGGACAAACTCTGAAGTCTTGGCGAACAGAGTATAGAAGCTTCACAAACTCTGAAGTCATGGCGAACAGAGCATAGAAGCTTCACAAACTTTGAAGTCATGGCGAACAGAGCATAGAAGCTTCACAAACTCTGAAGTCTTGGCGAACAGAGCATAGAAGCTTCACGAACTCTGAAGTCTTGGCGAACAGAGCATAGACAGTTCACGAACTCTGAAGTCTTGGCGAACGGAGCATAGACGGTTCACAAACTCTGAAGACTTGGCGAACAGAGCATAGAAGCTTCACGAACTCTGAAGTCTTGGCGAACAGAGCATAGAAGCTTCACAAACTCTGAAGTCTGGGCGAACAGAGCATAGAAGCTTCACAAACTCTGAAGTCTTAGCGAACAGAGCATAGAAGCTTCACGAACTCTGAAGTCTTGGCGAACAGAGCATAGAAGCTTCACAAACTCTGAAGTCTTGGCGAACAGAGCATAGAAGCTTCACAAACTCTGAAGTCTTGGCGAACAGAGCATAGAAGCTTCACAAACTCTGAAGTCATGGCGAACAGAGCATAGAAACTTCACAAACTCTGAAGTCTTGGCGAACAGAGCATAGAAGCTTCACAAACTCTGAAGTCTTGGAGAACAGAGCATAGAAGCTTCACAAACTCTGAAGTCTTGGCCATTAAAAGGTTCACGATCGCGCCACAAAATTTTAACAATATTTTACTGGTTGCTCTCTAACGGCAACGTGCTGCCATACCTGCCTAAGAAGCAGTTCCCACCTAGAGGGTTTGGGCCTTAAGTAAGGCTAATAGGAAGCGGACAAGTCAGGTTACACCCTCTGGATCCTAATAAAAAGAAGGGGTAGTTAGAGGTACGGAAGGTTCTACTGGTCCCGAGCAGCTCTTGAAGTCAGAGCGTCAGGTTGTAGAACCGTCTCGTTCTAGGAGTTGCCCTTTGACCAGTCTGCAAGGCCTTCTGGCACCATGGGTCGGAAATCAAGAGTTTGAGGTTGGAATCACGTGCGCTTGGGTAACCAAGCTGGATTTTAGACAAACTCAAACATTTTGCTATATCTTTATAAAGAGGGAAGGCTCTTGCGTCTAGGTATTTTACCTTCACCTACCTTCTTTTCTATTTCACTCGCTCACTGCCCTATTTTACCCACATGGATCTGTTTGTACCACTATATTTTGCGTTTACATTTCACCGGTTACATTTTAAATACAAATAACTTTCACGCCTCTTGAAGGAAGGCCAATGCATTACCTAGAAACTATAATCGACCCGGTACTAGTGTAAAGCTAACAATTACGCCTAGTTAAGCGGCTTCCCGCGTTAACAGGAAAATGAATCAGTTTGTGCAAGCACAATGAACGGGAATATCAACGCTATTAAACGTTAATGCAAGCTAACTGCTATTTGCGGATTACCAAGTTCCCGGCCCCCGCCGCCCCCTCCTCTATGTGCACACATGGCTGAACAATGTTTAACTCTGTGTAGTTCTTACTTAGGGCCAATTATTGCTTCCAGAATTTCTATTCCAATATGTATTAGCATTACGCCATGATGAAGCGACGCCTACTTCACTAATGAAGGATTAACCAGCTTGTTCCCTATTCAAACACAACTAATCATAACCGCAACAGTACACAAAGTAAAACATCAAAAGATTTAAACGAACCAAATTTGTATAATGAAAGGAAATTATTTCCTCGACCGGAGAAACTTGAATTCCTAGTCTATTGGAAAGGAGTGAAATTTCTGTAACTGAAGTTCTGGATGGAGAAGATAACAGAAAAAATGTATTTTGAAGTAAATGAAAGTTTTAAAATATAACATAAAATATTGGTTGTATCAAACGGTTATAAACGATATAACTATAATTAAATAATACTTAACCCTTCGACCTCACACTGGGGTCTACTAGACCCCAACGTTAATATGTGTGTAAATAATGTTTTCCCTCATGAAACATAGTCCGGGGAAACCAGGTATTTTAAAAATTGCATTACTGTTTTCTTGACGAAAGTGCAGTCACAGTCGGTTTCCTGCAGATATAGGAGTAGAGTAAACGTAAAGTTCGTTTGGAGTTTCTTTGACCCCAGTGTGACCCCAGTCTTAGTGTTTTTTTTTTTTTACAAAGGTGTTATTCAGTTTTATAGTTTTTTTTTTTTAATATTTTGATTCATTTTGATAGTATTATAGTTTTATTTTAATTGTATAGTTTATTTTATAGTTATTTTTATTTATGATAGTTGTGTGTTAAGCAGTCAAAAACTACGAAAATTGCTCAGTATCGTTTTACTACTGATGAATAATACGGCGTGTACTGCTAGAATTGGAAGAAGCAGTAGGAATCGGATAATGGTACCAGTATAGGAGATAAATTGGGAGGAAGTGATACAGAAAGTGACGAGGATAATGCTGTAGTTGATGAAATTAAAGTGAATATAGTGGTGAAGAAAGTGGTGAGGACACAGTAGAAGGAAATAGTTCAGAAAAGAATAGCCAGAGTAGAAATCAAAATTTTCTCTATGGGAATAAAGGTAGCCTATAAGTGGTCCACTGGGGATCCACCAAGATGATGTAGACTTAGAGCTGAAGATCTGGTTCTTTGTTTACCTGGGCTGAAAGGAAATGCAAGAACAATAAAAACCCCACTGGGAAGTGTTGCTTGTTCGCAGAGGAATTTGATTGATCCTGTAAGAGATGTTGGGAATATCACACAATGCCCTACAACCAGCAGAAGAAACAAACGCAAATAAAACAGGAAGATGTGTTCTTTGCCCAAGAGAAAAAGACAAAAAAAACTAAGTTCTACTACGAGAGATGCCATGTAGGCCTACCTGTTTGTGAAGAGCACCGCGGAAGACTATGTTGCAACTGCTGGGAAACAATAAAAGTTGTATAAAAAATTATACTAATTTGGTTTTCTAAGTTCAAAATTTCATGTACTTTATACATAGTTGTTCAGTTTGGTTGTGAAAAAATATACTATTATTCTGATAACTAAAAATGTAAACTTGTTTTGCGATTAAATCGTATGTTTAAAAAAATTGTTTTACTTACTACCTAAGAATTAGCATTCAAGTTTTGTTCAATAGTAGCTTGTGATGTTCATAAACGTACAAAAATGTAAAGATGTACAAAACTAGAAAAAAAAATCATATGTTTTACGCTTTTTTAAACGTTGGGGTCATTTTGACGCTAGTGTGAGGTCGGAGGGTTATTAAGTGAATACGTAATAGGCTACTTGCTGACGCGTTTCGAAACTACAGTTCCTTTTACGAATCAATTTTACGTAAAAAAAAACGATTGTTTCGAAACGCGTCAGCAAGTAAGCCCTTAAATATCCACTTAGTTAAGTATCATTTAATTATAGTTTAATCAGTGAATTCAAGATGATTACAACAAGCAACGTTTATAATACACTTGAGAACTAATTGCTACAGAAACAGTCAATACATCCGCCAAAGTTATACTGAACTGATTAAAAATAAAACAAAAAAAAATTAAATATTTAGAAACTAAATACTCTTAGCATGAATCAAGTTCAATTAAAAACATAAGACAAATATAATACGGCGTCAACATTCTGTTGCTACAATTAGCGTTTTAACAGTTTACAAACAACTCGGGCAGTTTCAATTCCGTTTGTAATAGACTATTAGGTTAAAAATAATCTTTAAAAGGCCCAAACGTTGTCTGTAGATTCCCAAAACGTTGATGTAAATTTGTACAAGTAAAAAGTTGTCACTATATTATGATTGTATAGTATTGTTCATTAAACTAATTCTATATATATTTTCGGCAAAACATTAAAATCAGAAAACCATTGCTTTTTTTACACAGGCTAATGACAGACAGGCTACTGTACGAAAGTGATCGGTGAAAGCATCTCTTCTTCAAAATTAGAGACAAAATTAGGTAATGGTTAATGACAGATCACAGACAATTTTGCTTTTCAAAACACTCAGCGTTTTGAATTTCTTCCCGAAATTCCTTTTCAAGAGCTCAGTTTTAATAAAACAATTATACAACATAACTTGCAATTAAATTAGTTAAAGTTTATAGCCCAATATAAAGAACATGATAATAAAGATGAAAAGGAAAAAAAGACTTTTTTTATTAACCTTATATAAAATCATTTACTAAAGAGTTAGGTCAAATGTTGAGGAAAAAAATGAAAATTAAAAATTGTGTATAGATTTCCTTTTAAACATAATAATATTGTTAGAAAAGCCAAAGACAGTTGTAAAAAATGGCAGAAATAAAGAGTAGTGTATAAGATTGATTGCAAAGAGTGTGATATGTGTTATGTAAGGCAAACTGGTAGACTTGTGGAAACAAGAACGAATGTGCATAAAAACAATATAAAATATGATGCAGAATATTATGTTATGTCTGAAAATAATAAAATGTTTAATAATAAACATCAAATGGACTGGGGTAGTATAGATGTTTTACATAAGGAAAGGGATTGCAAAAAGAGGAAATGTGGTATATAAAAAACAACGAAGAAATGCATTGAATAAAATAACAAAATTAAATGATTTTGCATCTGCATATGAATCTTTAGTAATGAAATTATAGGTAAAATGTAACATTTTTTTAGGTTTTTTGGTCACTTGAGGTAATGTACATATTATAATGATTGTGTTGTTTAATAATTAAAATGTTGACTCTGTTATTAATAGTAGATGTGTTAGTGTATGTATCTGTGATTTGTCTGTTTTATTGTGATAAAAACAAATTTAGACTTGTAAATGGATATTTATTAAGAGTTTTGTAATTAGTTGATTTTTGTTATGTTTTATATAATGTTACGTATTTTATAAATTGTAAGTTATGTTGTATAATTGTTTAATTAAAACTGAGTTCTTGAAAAGAAATTTCGGGAAGAAATTCGAAACGTTGAGTGTTTAAAAAAGCAAAATCGTCTGTGATCTGTCATTAACCATTACCTAATTTTGTCTCTAATTTTGAAGAAGAGATGCTTTCACCGATCACTTTCGTATAGTAACGCACGACAAAGAAAACTGTCTGACCGCATCTTGGTCTTTCAAATCGTTCACATAGAGGTCACAGTTACTAGTGGTTGCCGGTAGGTTTTGGGCGCTTCAACGAATACACACATATATTGTATAGGCATAGGCGTTGAAAGGTTTTGTGTACAGTAAGAGATGCCCAACCCCCCTAATTATGCGCAGCGCATCCAAACATCACACGCGGGAGGCTATAATTTGCCTTGTTCGGATAAATAACTGCCAAGGCCAGTATTAATAAACGGTTGGGTGTTTTTTAATAAAGGTCTCCTTCACTTACTACATTTTTTGGTTTAGAGAAAAATATTTTAGAAGTACGTAGCAGTATCCCGTCTCGAATACCCACACTAACTCAGACGATGGTAGGGAAATCGTCTTCGGGGACGCCAATTCCATGCGGACATTAAAAATGACGTCACAATTTTGTTAAATTGAGCTACCTCCTTACTAACTCAGAGAGTACTAAGCAGTTCGACACAATGGAGCCAATGCAATGCGAACACATATAAAGACGTCACGCCAATGTTGCCAAATTGACCCCCAATTCTAACGCAGAGTGTGGCAGGAGGCTCGTCACGGCGGAGTCAACGCTATGGACAATCACAGTTCCCCTCTCAGAGAATGATAGGGGGCTCGTAACAATAAAGCAAATACGATACCGACATTCACAATTACATCACGCCAATGTTGCCAAATTGACCCCCAATTCTAACGCAGAGTGTGGCAGGAGGCTCGTCACGGCGGAGTCAACGCTATGGACAATCACAGTGCCCCTCTCAGAGAATGATAGGGGGCTCGTAACAATAAAGCAAATACGATACCGACATTCACAATTACATCACGCCAATGTTGCCAAATTGACCCCCAATTCTAACGCAGAGTGTGGCAGGAGGCTCGTCACGGCGGAGTCAACGCTATGGACAATCACAGTGCCCCTCTTAGAGAATGATAGGGGGCTCGTAACAATAAAGCAAATACGATACCGACATTCACAATTACATCACGCCAGTGTTGCCAAATTGACCCCCAATTCTAACGCAGAGTGTGGCAGGAGGCTCGTCACGGCGGAGTCAACGCTATGGACAATCACAGTTCCCCTCTCAGAGAATGATAGGGGGCTCGTAACAATAAAGCAAATACGATACCGACATTCACAATTACATCACGCCAATGTTGCCAAATTGACCCCCAATTCTAACGCAGAGTGTGGCAGGAGGCTCGTCACGGCGGAGTCAACGCTATGGACAATCACAGTGCCCCTCTCAGAGAATGATAGGGGGCTCGTAACAATAAAGCAAATACGATACCGACATTCACAATTACATCACGCCAATGTTGCCAAATTGACCCCCAATTCTAACGCAGAGTGTGGCAGGAGGCTCGTCACGGCGGAGTCAACGCTATGGACAATCACAGTGCCCCTCTTAGAGAATGATAGGGGGCTCGTAACAATAAAGCAAATACGATACCGACATTCACAATTACATCACGCCAGTGTTGCCAAATTGACCCCCAATTCTAACGCAGAGTGTGGCAGGAGGCTCGTCACGGCGGAGTCAACGCTATGGACAATCACAGTGCCCCTCTCAGAGAATGATAGGGGGCTCGTAACAATAAAGCAAATACGATACCGACATTCACAATTACATCACGCCAATGTTGCCAAATTGACTTCCAATTCTAACTCAGAGTGTGGCAGGAGGCTCGTCACGGCGGAGTCAACGCTATGGACAATCACAGTGCCCCTCTCAGAGAATGATAGGGGGCTCGTAACAATAAAGCAAATACGGTACCGACATTCACAATTACATCACGCCAATGTTGTTAAATTGAGCACCCCCTGTAACACACGAATATGACCATTCTCTTACAACGAAGAAGCCATTAGCACGATAGGCCGGGCAGTGGCACTATCTGACAACACTGCCTACCTCCAATGGTCTCATCGCTCTCAACTTAAAATAAAAAGTAAGTTTTAGAAAAATTATAAATAAAACACTTCAGCACTTACGACAAAATGTTTTAGTACTAACGTTGAATACCTGAGTATAGAATAGTGTAGTATGGTACAGATAAAATCGTACACTTTCTACCGGTTTTTTAATAGTATTCGATGTTCTTAACCCCCCCCCCCTATTGTAAGAAATGGCTGTGAGAGTATTTTGCTTTAATTAAGTTTATACAATTACTTTAAAACGTGATTAGCTTATTTTTTTCGTTATAGTCAATAATGTTCTTGAAAAAATACACTGCAATCGATCGAAATCAATCGTTGTTACTTGTGTTTTCGATATCGTACTAAATATTGATAAAGCCGACGCATGCATGTTTAATGAGCACTCTGATAACGCAATTAGAACAATGCAGGAGACACAAAGCAACGCTCATTATGCATTCGGTCTGTACTACGATCGTGTACAGTCACTGAACAACTAAACTAGTCACTTTATACCAGCTCACACGTCTGTGATGAGAGTACAGTGCTAAGTAGAGCACTATGATCCCACTCAAGCGATGCCATTATTTCCCCTTATTTCCAGCATTAAGGGATCATTATGCCGTTTCCTTAATCCAACCTAATTCCATCTGCCCTTAATTATCCTTCTTCGTAGAAGGGGAGAATAATTTATGGGAATAGGGGAGAATTCTGATGAATTTTCTGAATTTCTTTCTGGAAGCTCTAATTGCTTTTTGTTCTATATCGCAAAACAAATATCCTATGGGTTGTGAGCAACATCTGGATTGTTTTAAATTAATGAAGATTTCCTATTCGTGCAAATAGCGAGTATAAAAGACTCCTCACCCTAGCTACATTAGGTCCACCATGGCGCTTGGAATGTTTTAAATTTAATTTTATGTTGTTAGTTTTAGATGCTTCTTGTGTCCTGTTTTTTACCTTATTTGAGGTTTTACGTTTGTATGTAAGTATAGTAAGTTTTTTGTTTTTCTAACGTAGTCTTTGTTTTTTTTTATGTTATGCTCAAAAGTTTATCAAACGTTCGTAAATTTGTTGTTTAGTTTATACTAACGGAATTTTGACTGGTAATAATGTTTCCTTAATGCGTTATAGTTTAACGTTTTGCCGACAGGGAGCTCCGAGTGCCTTTCAAATCCTACACACCGGCAAAGGCTAGTCTGTGCGTTGTCGATCTGTGATTAAAATTCGACGTTTCACAAGAAACACACGCCAATTGATGGCGTTCAATATAACCGATGGCAAATATTATTTTGACAAGTTTACAGGGAATATTTTTGAAAACTTTTGTAGACCATTAATCTTTTTAACAGACATTTTGGTATAAAACACGGACATTAGAATGTTGGTAACATAACTAATTTATTAAGGAAAACTCTACCCGCATTAGCGGTTCACTGAAGGGTTACAGATAAGGGCTACCCTTGTTTTGTCCTCCGGCGTCGCCAGCTCGACAACAAAGCAAACTTGTAAGCCATCGCTCTTCAAAACTAATTACAATTTTACACTTTTAACGAAGCAATATCCGATTTAACTTGAACTATGTTTATTTTTAAAAAACGCTCAAAACTATCGCTATAAAACTATAAAACTAACTACAAATAAAAGGAAAAAACGCTTATAGTCTTCCAGGACAAAGTTTATACCGGATTAATTAAAAGTGTTGTATTATTTTCTTGAAAGCGCAAGCTAGTTAAACCATAATTAAAGTGTTATAAAATTACACGTTAAACCGCTAAAAACAACCCTTTAGCTACGTCTCACAATTTTACTATTAAACAACCATGTACAGTCTGTTGCTGTAACTTTTCCTCTGCGACGTGTAACAATAGAAGTTGCATCACTCGTTATACAGTATGCAACAATAACACTCGTCTCAGCACTTTCATTGTCATAGTAAAGTGCCAGTAATGACGAACTGATTACAAGCCGTCAGGTTTAGCCTGGCCGATGACCTTGAGATGCGTAGAATTTGAGTAAATGTATTTGGGGGGGGGGTGACAATTGAGAAAGCTCTTGTTAACGTTTGTGAAATGAATAAGGTATTAAATACTATAGTGTGCTGCTTCCTCTCGCGCGATACCAATTCCCACTCCATTATATATGCCTTCCCCTCCTGCGCATTTCTTCGGTCACGCTATACCTGACGTCACCTAAACCGACTTGCTAGTGACGTAATTATTTCTTGTGAACAAGGATCTAGTCAGTATAAAGTGCCGTGTCTGCTTCTATACTTCTTTATACAGAAATTGGTGAGTCATCCAATCGATTCGACCTCAGAAGTTATTTGTGCCTCTGAAACTATCAACAATTGTGTATATATCGCGTTATGTGACTTCGCCAGTACAGGACGTCTACTTAGAGAAACCCACTCTACATCGACGCGTACAAAATCTACTAGCAAAGCCAGATATGTTGAAATGAAGTTAAACAACTGCTGATTACCTCAAAATGTCTCGAGTACCCAAAAATGTGCTTAAAAGGTGCCCGATGATATGGAATGCCCTGTGTACATTTCGTCAGGTTACCTTGAGTCATGCAGAAGCACTTGAGTCGATGTGTGTGGTGCGGGCCATGCTGAGGGAGTCTCCTGCAGTATGGAAGATATTAAATAGAGTGAGATAGAGCGATGCACTGTTTCTCCTCCCGTAGTAACAGTTGCACTCGCTTCTGTTGCCTTTCTCTGATTTCGCAGGATCAAATGGCTCAACTGCCAAGGGTGAGTGTTGGCAGCACTCTCTATCGGTGTCATGAACACATGTTTACTGTAGAGAACATCCGAAACGAGTAAACTCCAGAGAAACGATAGTAAAAATGACTGTACTCAACGTTTCTCTACAAATAGTAGTAAAAATAGGTATAAAAAGTGGTTTGCAGCCAAATTATTTACATTTTGTAAGGTACACGCAGAGATCAAAATGTATCCCTAATTGTGTGTGTTTAACTTTAAACAGGGATATCCTTCCATCGTTTCTCATCGACAATGTGCTGGAAACAGAATACATAACCTAACTTCTAACACCTGAGGAAGATAACACTTAATAATAAATAATTTGTGCCTAATACAATTCTATTGTCCCTATCCTTTCCAAATGTCTGCCTCTTCTAACGGTCGACGCATGTTCGTGAAAAATGATTTTGCGGCCAATCAAAATGTTCATTATAGTTCCTATGGCCAAAGTGGTTTGCGATAAAAACATACGTGCACAGTATACGTAATGGGAACCTACCTCCCCCAGGTCCTCCTTCCCTCTCTCTCTAGTTTGTCACCGTTATAACTGTGTAACCGTTACTTTCAGTTCCGGGAATACCCAGTTCCTGGGACAATTTGTAAACAGTTTATTGGAATTTTGACTGAAGACCTTGTCTCTAATAATTTTATTTGTATTAATGTTTTAAATTTTGTTTATGAATTAACTTTATCGCGTTAAATGTTTTCAAATAAATAATGTGATTTTAACATTGATTTTAATATTTACAATATTAGTAAGATTTGATGCAGTATTAAAATATTTTGTTGTTAACAAAAGTAAACTCGTTTTAAATTTATTTTAAACATTTTTAATTTCAAGCATTTTCTTACAACTTTTTTAAAATTTACATTTTAATTTTCTCTAAACATAAATTATTTTACATTAAATATTTAGAACAACCTAGGCACCGAACTACAACATAACTACTGTATCAGAATAATTGTTTTGGATTTAAAAATTACGTAATTCCATTGTAAAGTAAAAACATATTTTCATTTTAACAAAAAAAAACTGTATTGTAATTTTTAATAAATATAAAAATCATTACAAATGATCTTTTTAAAACCAATTTCTTATTGCACTCAATCGCAATATTCTTCTTTATTTCTTTTCACATTTGTTTATGTATGGTCTTCTATGCAGTAAATAGTTTTAACTGTAACAATTACATTATAATTTTTATCATCATTGCCCAAAAAACTCCCTCAAAATCGTGTAATAAAGTTGTCCTAACACCGCCACCCTTACCAAACTTGTTCCTTGCCCACCTTAACCTTAAACAACCCAGATGTCACTTCGGTTCGAGATAATAACGGGGCTCATCTACAGAAACGCCTGACCTCATTTAAACAAAAAGTAAGTGCTACTATAGCCAAGTGTTTATAGATTATTAATATTTATAGCGTTTAACTGCAAACTTGTAACTTAAATTCTTGAATTTTGTAGTCCATTGGGTTCGGTGTATCTTAGTTAACCACTTTAACAATAGTTTATGACTATCCGAACTTCAATTATTAGTGTCTGTTACCATTTGTAATGTGAGTTCGTGTCCAATGGTTTTGGCGAGATATAAGTGAAGTTGGTATAACCTATAATTTAGAAAGTCTTTATTTTTGTATAAGGTTTTAATACTTTGTTTAATGTAAATTATTTCCGCTTTTTGTTTAGTAATTGAAGCAGCTTTAGTGTTATTGTTAATGTTTCGTTTCGCGTATGTGGCGTTATGTTGTGAATTAGGGTTTGTTTGTTGAATTGTATGTGGCCGTGTGTTTTCCTAACCTTTAAAACCGTATTCCTGTATTCCTGGAAGTTCGGATAGTCATAAAATATTGTTAAAGTAGTAACTTGAGTAGGAGAAGGAATTAAATATTAATTAAATATATTTTATACACAAAGAATTGTTGGAAACAAGACAAGAATCGGTAACCAGGAAGAGTATACATATAAATAGTGTACGAAATAAAAGTAAAGAAACCCAGATATACAAAAACTATTATTTGGAATCTTGTAAAACACTTTAATGCGACGAGGGATCGACAACAACCGGTACAAGTTGATTGGAACCAGAGAAACACAGATACTTACAAAAAGTAATCGGCTCTTTGTAATAAAAAGGTAGAGGTTAGAAGTCCGGCCAGTTCTGTGGCTTGCGGAGAAAGAAAGCCATCGGTAATTAAACTTTCTTTTCGCACGTGTCTGTGTTGGAAGTCATTCTGTTCTCCCCATCTTAAGGAAGAAGTGTCGAAATCTTGTTGCTGTTCATGACGAGCTGGTTGTACATTACGTATTACACTTTTGCAATTACTTACGACCAGAATGTTTGTTAACTAAAAAATGTTAAAATTGTTAACTTACACTTGGAGGAAACGTTTTCGTCTTACGACTTCTTCAGCCTCGTATTTTTGCCGCTAAAAATACTGCATTTGAAAGTGTGCGTGTGTTTTCCTAACCTTCAAAATTGTGGTCCGAAATTGTTCTGCTTGCCGGGCTTCCTAGCGACAAAAATACGAGGCTGAAGAAGTCGTAAGACGAAAACGTTTCCTCCAAGTGTAAGTTAACAATTTAACATTTTTTAGTTAACAAAAAGTCTGGTCGCAAGTAATAGCAAAAATATAATAAGTAAGTGTGTTAAGACGTGTACTTTGATGTATTGTAAGCATATTTGTATACCACAAGCAGTGGCGAAACAGCATCTCTTGCCAAATACTGTATTTCCTTGTATACTTGTCATTCTATTTGACATTACTCACAAACCTTTATTGTGTTCGTAGCTGCCGATCGTACAAGCACATCTAATGGAAAAAATGAATTTCTAGAAGCCTCTAAATACGTCCTCCTCAACTGGCATTGGTACACAGTAGCACACATAAATGTAGAAGCATTTTAATTATCTTTATCGCATTCTATTGCAGACGCTGAAACAAATTCTAAAGCACACAACTCCACTGACCGTCTCTCGGTTTGATTGTTCAAATAATTAAATTGAAAGCCCCCACTATGCTGGTAACAAAAGTTTCAAAGCATTTCCTTCTGAAATGTCAATATCACTCCTTTCCCAGACCGCACAAAGCGTTCCGTTCCAGCTGTTCTGAGCCGTCACTCTATGCGTTATATTTACATTAAGCTGTAGAGATCAATTTCGTCTCTGTGTACTGACAAATAATTAAAAACTGTCATATGCAATATTTTGCTCTTTTAAATATCCGAAGTAAAACAATTTTAACCGAAACAAAACAATGAACGACTCATCTTCTATCGAAAAGAAACACTTCCGCTGTGTATTTTACACACAGTTTTGTTGCGGGTGGAGTTATTTCTCCAACAATATTACGGAAACTATAAAAACAACATTGCATATGCAATACCGTGAGCCTTCATTGTTGTGTTTCAATACAACAACTAATTTTCCTTAATAGAGAAAAGCAAAGTAAAATTATTATTACAGAATTAAATTGTAAAATGTGCCGGGATGGAGAATGGGAATATGTGGAACAAGAAACATTTCCCGCTCTGGGAGCAGGGTAAGAAAATAAGCTTACTTGTAAGGACAGGGTTGAGGAATGTGAATATGTGGAACAAGAGAATCCCCCAGTTTGGAAGGTAGACAAGAAGAGAAGCTTACTTGGAAGGGCAGGTCTGGGGAATGTGAATATGTAAAACAAGAAACTCTCCCGCTTTGGGAGGAGGGCAAGAAAAAAGCTTACTTGTAAGGACAGGTCTGGGGAATGTGAATATGTAAAACAAGAAACTCTCCCGCTCTGGGAGGAGGGCAAGAAAAAAGCTTACTTGGAAGGGCAGGTCTGGGGAATGTGAATATGTGGAACAAGAGAATCCCCCAGTTTGGAAGGTAGACAAGAAGAGAAGCTTACTTGGAAGGGCAGGTCTGGGGAATGTGAATATGTAAAACAAGAAACTCTCCCGCTCTGGGAGGAGGGCAAGAAAAAAGCTTACTTGTAAGGACAGGTCTGGGGAATGTGAATATGTGGAACAAGAAAATCCCCCAGTTTGGAAGGTAGACAAGAAGAGAAGCTTACTTGGAAGGGCAGGTCTGGGGAATGTGAATATGTAAAACAAGAAACTCTTCCGCCCTGGGAGGAGGGCAAGAAAAAAGCTTACTTGTAAGGACAGGGTTGAGGAATGTGAATATGTGGAACAAGAAAATCTCCCTGTTTGGAAGGTAGACAAGAAAAAAGCTTACTTGGTAGGGCAGGTATGGGAAATGTGAATATGTAGAACAAGAAACTCAACCGCTCTGGGAGAAGGACAAGAAAAAAAGCTTACATGTAAGGACAGGGTTGAAGAATGTGAATATGTGGAACACGAAAATCTCTCAGTTTGGAAGGTAAACAAGAAGAAAAGCTCACGTAGAAGGGCAGGTAGGGGGAATATGAATATGTAGAATTAAAAACTCACCCAGTTGGGAAGTTGAAAAGAAGAAAAGCTTACCTGGAGGGCCAGACATGGGGAATGTTAATATGAGGAACAAAAAACCGTCCCGATCTGGGAGGGGAGAAGTCATAGCTCAAGTAATCGGAAACGAATACGACTTATTGTCTATGTACAAGAAGATGTTTACGTCTCATAACAGATATTCCTTTGTATTTTTAGACGATATTCTTTGCTTCCCGCTGCAGGAGCCCCAAACCTTTTACAAGTAGCAGGTAGAACTCGTCTGCACGTGATCAGGCGTCCCCTTTGTCAAAATCCTTCCACATCTCCCACTTGTCTCGACGTTGTAAGAAGACCCTCGCATTAACCCTATTTTTATCTGCAACCCCTTCCACTGCCAACTAGACAGACTGACGTAAAACTCAGAAACATTAGTTTATTACTGAACTTCTCTGGTAATTACGTCGCGACATAACAACGCGGGTTTATATTCTGTTTTAGGGTTGAGCAGTTTTACACTAATTACGCCCATAGTAAAGTCTTATTACCCTTTACGGACGGTGCTTTATAGATTCGTAACTTTTCCAGATAAGAATATTCGGTACTCTGGTTTTATCGCACTTTTTTATGAAACTATAAATTTGTCTTAATTATTTTTTATATTAGAGAATTTATCATAGTATAATAGAATTTGTTTCCTGTGATGAAAATATATCATTTCCATATTAGCTTACAAAACTAAAACTGAAGAGAAGTAAACTGCCTCGGAAGTGCAAGTGCAAAGCAGTCCGACGGGATCTACAGGTTTGTTTTTGTTGTTTTGGGTTAGATCGATTATCTTCATATGCCTTCCATTTGTTATCTCTTGCTTGAATGTTGATTTTAATTACAGGTTTTTTAAAAAATTTTTATTTGTAAAAACATAGTAGTTTTTCTTACATCTCAGTAAAGAGTAGGAAGATTTCGTTTATTTATTTCCTGATTTTCATCATAGACCTTTAAAATTTTAATTTATAAAAAAGTAGTTTTCCAACGACCTCAGTAGAGAGTAGGTTGACTTATTTCATTAGTTATCTCTTGATTTTTATCACAGATTTTTTTAAATATTTATTTGTAAAAATAGTAGTTTTCTTACCACCCCAGTAGGGAGTAGGCTGACTTAAACTATGCTAACAGACGGGTGCTTATTTATTACTCTTATCTACACGAGAACAAAGAGTTTTAGCTATTTCTAAACTGGCAAACCTTTTCCATAAACGATAAGTCATTTCAACTGATCGACTTGAAATATCTAGAAATAGGACTTAGGTAGCATATCCACAAAGTAAGTTCCGTTTGTATTTCCTGCCGCCACAGCGTTTCGATCACAGTCTCGCGTTATTAACTATGACTTATTGCTGAGAGGTAGACGTCATTTTGAGTGCGCTACTATTATACACTTCATGGTGCGAGTTTATAAAGAAACATTAATTGCAAATTGCACAATATGCAAAATTAGTTGAATAATTCATTTTCTCGATGCGTGAAAAGTTCAATGATGGACGTTAAAATATCCTACCAGCCGCCTTGTTTGTGCACGCCCATGCACGCGAATGAGCGCGCGACAGCCTTTACAGTATTTTGTCAGGGAACATTTTGACGCCCCCCCCCCCTACATTCCGAACCCTACTTCTAGTGACTTAGTGGTTTTTCTGCATTGATCATGCTGGCAAGAGGTTCAATGATGACTACGTGACAAAAATCGTGTCTCTTGGTTATGTTCATAGGCGGGAAGTTTTTGTGACGAAGGAATTCAAATTTTATACCAAGCTTAGTCGAGTGCTTGATACCGGTGGTGTTTGAAGAACATGGCTTAAAGAACAGGAGTTCTGAGAAAATATTTTTTTCTTTTAACGTAGGCCTAATTGTTGGTAAAACGGAACTCACCATAGAAAAATATCTTAAAGTAAAAACTCTTCCAAATCTTAACCAAATTAGTCTGCACAAGTAAACTTTCTGTTGGACCTTTCTTCAGGTATCCCTTTAAAACAACAAGACACTTTGTTTTAAATGATAAAACTACAAGACAATGCTACGTTGTACAAAATATTTGTCCAAAGCCGTCACAGAGCAAACACCCCTTCTGCTGTTCTACAAATGTCCTGGCGCCAAGGCCTTTACTGATAACACACTCATTCTACTTTTAAACATGAAAAATAAAGACATTATACGATGTCTACCTGGAGTTATTTACCTGAGCCCTTTAAAACATAAAGAACCATTAGGACAAATACACCTATAACTATCAACTAATATTACTTCTTTTTTAAACTTACTGACTTTAAATTTTAGTAATATTTTCTTAAATTTTATAGTTTTTCGTTTTAGGTTTTTTAAAAGTTTTTGGTCTATGACTTTACAAGAATTCCTTATTAGTATCGGTAAGTCAAAGTAATTCTTCCTAGAGCTCTATGCGCGATGTAACATTCCCGTCCAGTGTTGTCATATCGTTACTTTGCAATGTTGTCAAACTGACTTATTTAAACGCATTTTCGGTGTTTACTATTGATCTGTGCTCTATTTGGTTAGCCTATTTTTATCTAGTAATCTTTAAATACTTTATGACACAAGACAGTCTTTATAGTTCCAACATTTCAACCACACACAGGAAAACATTATGATCAATCTAAAAATGTAACACGGTAAGTAACAAGGTAGAACCCTTCAGAAGTACTGAATCAAACAGATGTTTTTAAATGACAACTAAATGCCTACTGGTTTAATCAATGTAAAAATACAATCTTCACTTCACTTATATCTAGGGATGGTTTTTCTCTTTGCCCTGTAAAAATTTAAAAACCGTATTAAATATCGTCGGTCACAGAATCAAGTGCAGCCAAGGAAGTAAACCATAATTTGAACAATTTTAAATTGATTGCAAAAGTATACGATAAAAGAATTTTTAATGCACTAGAAAATATTTTTGTAGATAAATAATGAAATATGGAGATAATGAAAAACGATAAAGAGCCTAATCCACCATTGCATTCATTAATTATTTAAGGAAATGCTACAATTATTAGATGATTTCATTTTAATTTTATCTTGGGGTATATTATTAAATTTTAAAATATTTGTATTTAATATAGTAAGAGGTTTGTATTTGTATGTAATTGATTAAATTAGTTGGTATTTAATAACGTCTGTAAATTAATTACCTAATTCAGTAATTATAAATAGGTTAACCGATACATTAGGTACTAATTTATAGTTAATAAATTAGTTTCTTGTTGCGGACTTTTGGGTTTATATTGTGATTAGTTGATTAATATTCAACAGTCGCTCGATAAAATAAACAAGAAACAACTACCTCTTCTTATGTCACATTACTATCAAATTTCAATTTCAAAGAGAATATTTCTCATTTCTGGGTATTATTTTATGTTTTCTACAAGAGAAAACTGTAATATCTTCCACGCTTCGTTCCATCACTGCCTCATAGAATGCGCTTCATATTTTAGCTTAAATTAAGTGATAACATGTGATTTCATAAAACAGCTGATTTTATGTTATAGGTTATGTTGTAGAGCAGCTGATTTAACGAGTAGGTTATATTAATGTGATAATTGAACAATATCAAGTTGAAATGTTAATAATAACAATATCTTGTATCAGTTAATAATTATAACAAAATATATTTAATTTATTCTTACTATAATTATTTCTTACTATAATTTATTCTTACTATAATTAATTCTTACTATAATTAATTCTTACTATAATTTATTCTCACTATAATTAATTCTTACTATAATTTATTCTTACTATAATTTATTCTTACTATAATTTATTCTTACTATAATTTATTCTTACTATAATTAATTCTTATTATAATTAATTCTTACTATAATTAATACTTACTATAATTTATTCTTACTATAATTAATTGTTACTATAATTTATTCTTACTATAATTAATTCTTACTATAATTTATTCTTACTATAATTAATTCTTACTATAATTAATACTTACTATAATTTATTCTTACTATAATTATTTCTTACTATAATTTATTCTTACTATAATTAATTCTTACTATAATTAATTCTTATTATAATTAATTCTTACTATAATTAATACTTACTATAATTTATTCTTACTATAATTAATTGTTACTATAATTTATTCTTACTATAATTAATACTTACTATAATTTATTCTTACTATAATTAATTCTTACTATAATTTATTCTTACTATAATTATTTCTTACTATAATTTATTCTTACTATAATTAATTCTTACTATAATTTATTCTTACTATAATTAATTCTTACTATAATTTATTCTTACTATAATTTATTCTTACTATAATTAATACTTACTATAATTTATTCTTACTATAATTTATTCTTACTATAATTTATTCTTACTATAATTATTTCTTACTATAATTTATTCTTACTATAATTAATACTTACTATAATTTATTCTTACTATAATTAATTCTTACTATAATTTATTCTTACTATAATTAATACTTACTATAATTTATTCTTACTATAATTAATTCTTACTATAATTTATTCTTACTATAATTAATTCTTACTATAATTTATTCTTACTATAATTAATACTTACTATAATTTATTCTTACTATAATTAATTCTTACTATAATTTATTCTTACTATAATTAATTCTTACTATAATTTATTCTTACTATAATTAATACTTACTATAATTTATTCTTACTATAATTAATTCTTACTATAATTTATTCTTACTATAATTAATTCTTACTATAATTAATTCTTACTATAATTAATTCTTACTATAATTTATTCTTACTATAATTAATACTTACTATAATTAATTCTTACTATAATTTATTCCTACTATAATTTATTCTTACTATAATTAATACTTACTATAATTAATTCTTACTATAATTTATTCTTACTATAATTAATTCTTACTATAATTTATTCTTACTATAATTAATACTTACTATAATTAATTCTTACTATAATTAATTCTTACTATAATTTGTTCTTACTATAATTAATTCATACTATAATTTATTCCTACTATAATTTATTCTTACTATAATTAATACTTACTATAATTTATTCTTACTATAATTAATTCTTACTATAATTTATTCTTACTATAATTAATTCTTACTATAATTTATTCTTACTATAATTAAATCTTACTATAATTTATTCCTACTATAATTTATTCTTACTATAGTTTATTCTTACTATAATTTATTCTTACTATAATTAATTCTTACTATAAATAATTCTTACTATAATTTATTCTTACTATAATTAATTCTTACTATAATTAATTCTTACTATAATTAATTCTTACTATAATTTATTCTTACTATAATTTATTCTTACTATAATTAATTCCTACTATAATTAATTCTTACTATAATTTATTCCTACTATAATTTATTCTTACTATAGTTTATTCTTACTATAATTAATTCTTACTATAATTAATTCTTACTATAATTTATTCTTACTATAATTTATTCTTACTATAATTAATTCAATATAATGCTAATGAGTTATATACTTCTTTTTAATTAAAACTTTCTTAAACGCACTTCTTAAGAAGTGATTTAAATAAAATCCGTTAAATAAAATTGTTATTTAATAAGTTTTTCAACATCTAGTAAAGGTTTGCTATTAAATAGATTATTTTATTTTACATCTACTACATTCTTGAAATCGCCCGGTCCAACTGACTGCCACGTAGCAAATGTTTTTTTAAAACACTGCTCCAGGAACATGCTCAACAGAAACTAATGGAAAATGTCATTCTCGTGTCTTGTTTAGAGTTTGCGTCGAATAACATCTTTCTGCTGAGAGACATTGGAAATGATGGAATTCCTACCTGTATGTCACTTAATACCAGCCCTTTATTTTACGCTGCTGCGCGCCGCTGTTCCCCAGACATTTTCTTCAACGTAACTTTAGCGATGCATTGTCTATTATATAGCAAAAGGATATTAGAGACAGCGAGAAGAAAACCTATCACAAATAAATCTGCCTTACTAGAGTTTTGGGTTCTATAAAATGTTCATCGAATTTAAATACTCACATAATATTTACGGTTTAACAAAAACAATTATATTCTGTTCAAACGAACACAATCTCAGCATAAAAAAATTATTTAATGGGACTGGCTGTCAGAAATGAAAAACTAGTTAATAGAAGTTTCAATAGAATGTAGGTAATACGTTTAAATACAAAGTTGTTAATACATTTCAACAGAATGAAGTTAATACGTTTCAATAAAATGTAGTTGATACGTTTTAATAGAATGTAGGTAATACGTTTAAATAGAAAATTGTTAATACGTTTCAATAGAATGTAGCTAATACGTTTCAATGGAATGTAGTTAATACGTTTCCATAGAATGTGGTTAATACGTTTCAATGGAATGTAGTTAATACGTTTCAATAGAATGAAGTAATATACGTTTCAAAGAAATGTAGTTGATACGTTTTAATAGAATGTAGTTATTACGTTTCAATAGTATGAAGTTAATACGTTTCAATAAAATGTAGTTGATACGTTTCAATAGAATGTAGGTAATACATTTCAATGGAATGAAGTTTATACGTGTCAACAGAATGTAGTTAATACGTTTTATTAAAATGTAGTTGATACGTTTCAATAGAATGTAGGTAATACGTTTAAATAGAAAGTTGCTAATACGTTTCAATAGAATGTAGCTAATACGTTTCAATGGAATGAAGTTTATACGTGTCAACAGAATGTAGTTAATACGTTTCAATAAAATCTAGTTGATACGTTTTAATAAAATGTAGTTAATTCGTTTCAATAGAATGTAGTTATTACGTTTCAATAGAATGAAGTCAATACGATTCAATAGAACGTAACTAATACGTTTCAATGGAATGTAGTTAATACGTTTCAATAGAATGTAGGTAATACGTTTCCATAGAATGTGGTTAATACGTTTCAATAGAATGTAGCTAATACGTTTCAATGGAATGTAGTTAATACGTTTCAATAAAATGTAGCTAATACGTTTCAATGGAATGTAGCTAATACGTTTCAATGGAATGTAGTTGATACGTTTCAATAAAATGTAGTTGATACGTTTCAATAGAATGTAGGTAACACGTTTAAATAGAAAGTTGTTAATACGTTTCAATAGAATGTAGCTAATACGTTTCAATGGAATGAAGTTGATACGTTTCAATAGAATGTAGCTAATACGTTTCAATGGAATGTAGTTAATACGTTTCCATAGAATGTGGTCAATTTGTTTCAATATAATGTAGTTAATACGGTTTAATAGAATGTAATTATTACGTTTTAATAAAATGAAGAGATTACGTTTCAATAGAATGTAGTTAATACGTTTCAATAAAATATAGTTGATACGTTTTAATAAAATGTAGTTAATACGTTTCAATAGAATGTAGTTAGTACGTTTCAATAGAATGTAATTATTACGTTTTAATAGAATGAAGTTATTACGTTTCAATAGAATGTAGTTAATACGTTTCAATAGAATGTAATTACTACGTTTTTTTTAGTAGAATGAAGTTATTACGTTTCAATAGAATGTAGTTATACGTTTCAATAAAACCCCCAGCCGTTTTCAAACCATTAAATCAACTATTGTTTGACTATTGTAACACTGTCAACTACCATAAAACTATCACAGCAATATCCTGTCATACGGTAGAAATTCTGGAAAAACATTTTTTGATACTTGTGCAAATACTGGTTACGTTGTTGCTGTAACCCTTTGATAATGGCTTTTCAAACCGAAAAGCGTCGTTGATTAAGTTCTCCTGTTGTTTAAAGGATGCAACCTTACTTAGATGGTTAAGTACTAGTTAACACAAAGTGATACATAACTATGATTAGTTATGCAACCCGAAAAGGCTTCCACCCGAAAACAAGCTGCACAAATCAACTAAATTTGGCAAATTCTGATGCCAGAGAATCCTAAGCCAGGGTTATGACCGCGCCGAATGCTTTTGGAGTTGTAAATCCACATTTCATGTGGAAGTGACATCCCTTTACTTCTACGGTCGGGAAAACTTCTTTCAGAGCCGATATTGCCGCAGCCTCAAAATCTACATTTACTTGTCTTGGCGTCCAGTTGGGTATAACTTGAAGTATTAGCTGAAAAAGCCTGACATATGTTTCTTTTTTTATTTGGTAACAGAGGCAAAGCCACTGAATAAATGTTTGTTTCCTCGGCCTAGCTACCGAAATCAGCGTGGATAGAGTAAGTCTGTGAAAATTGTTTGCTTGACCTTTTGAAAGTTCCATCCATGAAAAAGTCTTCACATAATGCCAACCGATTCTTTCTAATTTCCCACTGAAAATTATAATTCTGTCACCTGATTTGTCCTCCGCTAATAGAAAGCAGCTGCCATCTTTCATCGTCAGAGTCTCGTCGTCAAACATTATGTCATCACGCTTCTCTGGTTGTGACTGATTTCCTTGTGCTTTACTGCTTTAGTGTTGCAGAACTCTCTTTGTAGTAAGTGGAGCTGGAATCTCTGTTACGAATTCGTAACCTCTGTTGTGAAGCTCACCTAACTCCTGATAGTAGATTTTAGAAACAGCCGTGTCTTCTTCGCGCGCTAGCTTCTTCGCCGATTGAATGCTTTTCTTAATCTCCAAACGTGCTTCATCTGGAACGCCACATTGATGTTCACTCGTAGCCAAGACCTTGCCATTTTTTTACTTCACGTTACATCGATGCCTTTGTGACCTCGCCAGAATAAAGTTTCCTTCAAATTTTAGCGTTTAAAGTTCTAATAGTAGCCGTCATAAAGGGCGCACTGATTATCTTTGTTAGTTGTGGTAAGTTCCATTATAGAAAGCAAACTGATAGCACAAACAATTATAGCACTGAATTAGAAACTCTTCGCACCTAGCCGCACACAACGAAGGTAACAGCAATAGTGGCTACAGTTACACCTACAGTGACCTGTCGTAAAGCAATTAAAGGGGTGGTAATGCCTAGTGCAATGACCTTGGGCTTAGGTAGGGGTTGTGATCAGGTTGGTTGGGCACGTTTTCATACATTCAACTTCAGACCTATTCAGAAATCTACCATTCACTTATGTTTTTACGTCTCATTACTTCTTGGATATTATTCCCTTTCGCTCTTAGGAGAAAATGAAAACTTAAAGTAAATACAGATTTACAAAATCGTACAGTTTTCTTCTCAAAACCCTTAAATTATTGTGACCCTAGATAATTTGATTGTTAACTTTTTGGCTGAATCATGAAATAATAATAATAATAATAATAATACTGAAATAATAACTATCTATTTTGTTTATATGTAATTATGTGTATGGATCAGAATTTTATTGTAATTAATGATTTAGGTATGAAATTTCTATTCGATGTATCATGTTCGATGTAATGTTAATAACAGTTGCTTTGACATGTGGGCGTGGCAACACCCACAGTATAAATACAGAGTTGTGCGTTAGAGTTTGTAGTATCAACACTCACTGATGATGGAGACTTTGTCATTGAAATGCGTATGAGTAAATAAATGAATAATCTGTGAGTCTTGTATATGTCTTTTATTCGTTTTACTCTTAAATGGACTCGCTATCTTGTCTTCTTTCTTCTGTCTTGTTTCTGAACGTTTAGTGTAAATTTTATTCACATGATTTTATTGTAACTTTTTACTTCAAAATTATAATTAGATATAGTTCCGATAACTTTGTAGCTAGTTACCAGATCAATAGCTACGAATGTTTTCGAAGGGTACCAGAACGGTATACGATAAGTGGAGGACTAGATTGTTTGAGAATTAAAGAGAAAAACATTCTCAAATACGTTCCGAGGCGAAACAGAATTGGAGATGTTACCAAGTGACCTTTCGGACAGCACGTGTTCCATGCTTTCTTATTTATACTTGGAAATCACTTAGTGTTTAGAATCGTTTCAAAATCTTAGATATTTTTATTTAGGACTGCATGAAGTGTTTTTGTGAAGAGAAATAACTTCTGATACGGGAGTCATATTATGTAACACTCTTAAAAATAAGGTGTTACATATAAATTCATTTATATATTTGATTTTTATTTAATAATTATATCGTTCCAATATAAAAGAAAATTTTTGTTTTCTTGGTGCACTTTGTGAAGCTAGCATGGATAGTAGCGCCCCTAGCGGGTAAAAATGTAAAATATCGTACGAGTAGTAACTTAGGGTAATTAACCCACATCACCTCATGTGACGTAAGCATGGTCTGATATCGCCAGATCCAATGCACAAATCGAAACATTCGAAATAATAACCAAGGGTGGGAAATTTCAGTTAGCGTGTCCTTGCAACGACCCCACTTCTCGAGAGGTTCTTGAACAGAACAGACGTGATGGCATTTTCGGACGTAACCTAGAAATTTATAAGCTTCCAGTATTCAAAATTTAAGATGTCAAGGCCGGTACCAAATTTTATTAACGAGCTAAAGAAGAAGTTAGAAGCGATTATTTATGTATTTCAAATGAGTAAAAGTTAATATCATTTTTGTTTAAGTGCGCTGATTTGCAAGAGCGATGTGTTGAGTGATTAGTGATTCCAAAAGCCATGGGCAATGTTTAATATGTGTTAAAGTGTTTTAAAAATAAGTAATGTGCACAAGCAGGTACGTTTTAGATAATAATAAAGAAAATGTATTTTAATGTTAACTAAGTTGAAGAATTTTTAATTGATAAACGGTTAACACATGAACGGTAGAAATTGTCCTTTGAATATTCATTTCTAAAAATTTAATTGGAAATCTCAAGTTACTATCTTCTCGATAAATATATAAATTTTAAAGGTTAATAAGTAATTAAAATGTGTGGAATAACTAGCAGTAATTAAAAGTAAATTACTCGACACATTGCTGTCTTTTGTTCTTTTGTAATTTGTCACTGATTAATAAATTGTATGACTTTGTATTTAAAAAATTTAAATTCTTATTTCACAAGTAAACTAGAACGTTATAAGCTTTCAATTTTCATTTCAAGTAACCTAGTTCTATCTTCCGAAGATATCAGAAGATCGTTTACAGAAAGACATTATTATGCCTGGCTGAAACGGAGAACTAGATAGAGCCCTGGGTAAGTAAGGTAATTAATTTGTTAATTAGTAATTAACACACATTTTTAATAAAGCCCTGATAAATACCTACCCCAGGAAAAAGGCTCACCCGTTACAATTAGTTATTTAATTTAATTTATATAAAATGTTTTGGCAACTTATTTAATGTCTTTATCAAGCGAGAAACTGTTTTACAAAATATTAACAAAAGGAAACCATTATAAACTAAAATACTCAAACTACAATTTATTAAAAAAAAATTATCGAGATAGTAAAAAAACTAACTTTTTCAACTGTTGTGTAATTATTTGATTAACTAAGTGAAAACTATTCACTCGTTAACGCGTTTCGAAACAGTTGTTTCATTAACGGCGATCGCTCAAGGTTGCAAGTGTATGAATTTTGGTGAGGAGGGGTGTGGGACAGTCAGGATGTGCACTATGTAGGCCTAATGGAAAAGGGTGTTAGATTCGAACTGTGTGTGGTCGTTAAAGATACAAACACTTGCAACTTTAAGCCATCGCCCCAGCTAGGGGGTTAGCTTTATCAATGAAACGATTGTTTCGAAACTGGTCAGCAAGTAAGTCAATAGTTTTCACTTAGTTACTCAAATAATTCAGTGGATTCAAGATGATTACAACAAGCAACTTTTGATAACAAGCAAAAATTAAAGAGTATTGTTTAAATTTTCTATAATGGAGTTAATTCGACACGCATCAACACAGAGAAATGTTTTGATGTTAGAAAAGGCAGAAGAATATACTGAAGCGTGTAACAATATTCCAAATAAAAATAAAGATGGTTATATTAATAATTTCAATACGGAAGATTATGAACTAAAAGCTAGATGCATTATCGAGAAAATCGTCATATTTAGCTGAATGCTGATATTTTTGTGATTTCAATGTTTTGTTCGTTTTGAGGCAAAAACCTAGAGAACCTGTGCCAAGTAATGATTTGCGTCTTGCCAACGAATTTCCCTCTCAGCTCACCTTCCACTTGGAAGAGCACGTTATCTGTAACACCCCTTGACTCGACCAAAGCACTTAACCCTCTCGCAGCGGTGTGCTGCTTTTATTCGGAGAGAGTGCGTTTACTTAAAACATGACTCCGCCCTCTCTAAGTCGGAATGAAAAAGGTGACCGGGAAATAACACTAGTGAATTTTGTTGTCCTTGACATTAGGCGAAACTATAGGTCGAACCTCCTAATATCAAACTTTCCCTTCCTAATATCAGACTCCTCCTTCGTAATATATGACTTTCCCTTCCTAATATCAGACTTAGCCTTCCTAATATCAGACATTCCCTTCCTAATAAATGACTTTCCCTTCCTAATATCAGAGTGGCCCTTCTTAATATCAAACTTGTACTTCCTCATATATGACATTCCCTTGCTAATATCAAACTTGGCCTTCCTAATATCAGACGTTCCGTCCCTAATACCAGACTTTCCCTTCCTAATATTCAACTTTTACTTCCTAAGATATGACTTTCCTTTCCTAATATTAGACTGGCCCTTCTTAATATCAAACTTGTACTTCCTCATATATGACATTCCCTTCCTAAAATCAGACTCGTCCTTCCGAATATATGACTTTCCCTTCCTAATATCAGACTTAGCCTTCCTAATATCAGACATTCCCTTCCTAATATATGAATTTCCCTTCCTAATATCAGACTGGCCTTCCTAATATCAAACTTGTACCTCCTCATATATGACATTCCCTTCCTCATATTAAACTTGGCCTTCCTAATATCAGACATTCTCTTCGTAATATCAGACGTTCCCTTCCTAATATCAGACTTTCCATTCCTAATATCCAACTTGTACTTCCTAAGATATGACTTTCCCTTCCTAATATTAGACTCGACCTTCCTAATATAACACGCTCCCTTCCTAATATCAGAAATGCCCCTCCTAATATCAGGTTAATATACCTGCGTTAAAAAAAAACTCATTGAGACAAACATTTGTAACCGCAATCAGAAATTACTTTATGCAACAGAAAACGTGTTTTCTCTAATTTTTCCTAAAGTCACTTTTTATAAGGTCTTGGAAGTTGTATTATTATTAAAATAATAGTTGCAATTGAAAATAATAGCCGTTGTTATTTATATTGTTAAAAAATCTTCTTCAACACTACAAATTAATATTAAATGAAATCACGTTTTTAATACAGAAATCCTAGTCATGTCGATTATGGATTTCGGATATCCTCCATTTTCTTCAAAAGTGTCTTAGTATTGACCATACACTAGTTTCTTCCGGGTCTGGATCCCCAAACCGCCCAGCCTTCGTAGTGACTAACGTCTTGCGAGCTCCCCTCTGGAGCCTTGAAGGTTTTGCATGAAGAGGGGTTGTGAGGTCTTATGAGCGAAAATAAAGCTCTACCATAAAGGTTTTCTCTGCAGTAGATAGCTCCATGTCAGTCAAAACTAACCTCAAATGAAATGCGTGAACACGAATAAGCGCCAACAATCAAAAGTCGGCACAGCTGATCGAGAAGGCAACTACAGCTGATTCAGTTTCAGTACTGTTTATTTTGGCTCGTGCGATACATGCGAGTTAACAACCCTAACGCAATAAAAGGTTCAGGGCTAATTGTTCTTGGGTAATCAATATCTATTAACGTCTTACCATAGATAATCTGAAGGTAGTGGACAGACTGCGCTTGCATGGGAGATGACTAAATATTTTGTGTTTCTCCTCCCCCTATTGTACCAGTTTTGTCAGGCTCCTCCTACTGGAGCATCCTCCTATATAGTTCGTGTTTGTTATTTTATTTTTAACACTAATAGCTTTAATTTTTGATCGTTACGGTAAAATTACGTTGAAGTTATTAATTTATAAATTAATAATTTTTCCGTTTATAAACTTTTAATTTATTAAAATGATTTACATCCTTTTAAAACTTTATATTTTATCAAAAATAAAAATAAAGTGTCAGTTGTTCTAAATTATGTTATAAACATACATTTAGAAAGAAACCTACAACCTAATCGTCATTTAAGTAAGGTAAAAGAGTAAAAAGTATCAGTCACAGTCAAAATGTAACCCTGTAGGCTTGCCACCCCAGAAAATATCCGATTTGTTTGTCGCTATAGCGGAACCTATTTTCAATCATATTAAGGGTTTTCCATTTATTCTCGTTACATTGCTTCTTCGGCGTTTTTGGAATGTGACCATCTTTCCATGTATTACAAAACATATTTTTGTGATGAATGGAAAACGTCTGAACTCCGTCACCTAAACCAATATATTACTCTACTCAACTTAATTAAATATCCATTTCAAGGCCTTAAATTAAGAAATTATTATTTCGTATCAAGGAAGTTGTTCTTGCGCGAAGGACCATATATAGGTTCATTAAAGCTTCTACTCATGTAATCAAATGTATAATCAAACAAACTATAAACAAGTTTTATAATCAAAATATTTTAGAAGTAAGTTGCTAGATAGGACAACAGGGAGAATTTTTATTTTCGTTACTTTTTGTTAAATAATTACAATTAATATAAGTAAAATAACATAATCTAGGCGATAAAACAGTTAATCAAATGCGTTTCGATGACTTATGTCATCATCATCAGTGATGCTACTACAAACATATAACTATATAATAACAATATTAAAATATATAGGCTATTAACTATAACTATAATAGTTTGTAGTAGCACCACTAGTGATGATGACATAAATCATCGAAACGCGTAGGAAATTAAAGTTTTATAATTGTGAGTTGTGTATGTGAATTTTATTTTATAACCTTAACCCACAGGCCAGTACAAATAAAATCAGCTGTTTTATGAAATCATATGTTATTTTAGGTAAAATGGGACGAAATAACTACATTGGATACCTTGCCACTTTTGTCAATAGCTATACCTCTACAATAAAATAAAATCAATTCATTATAAAAGTTAGTTAATGAATTAATATTGAAAAGAATTATTAATTGTAGTATTATTAGGTATTAACATTGTGTTCTCCACTACAAGCTTAAAAATTGTATTTAAACTGAGTGGATTAATGAAAATTATTTGATTAACGATTGAAAATTTGAACAATATATTTATAATGAGAGTTTGAACTAATAGAAGGAATTGAGAAAGTCACAATCCGGACACAAGTTACGTATAAGTAATATGTGAGCTGGTGTGAGTTGAGGGGATTAATAAATAACTTTGCATAAACTCACAATTATAACCACTTTAGGTTGGAAATATTTAGTAGTCTTACTGATGATGACATAGATTACTGAAACCCGTATAGGAATAGAGTAGTTAAAATTGTTAGTTTGTGTACACTTATTTATTTATTTACGTAATTTCTGTAAATACCGTCTCCATAGTAAGAGCGAGTTTGCCAAAAGCATTTTTCAGAGTTGAGTTTAAAAGTTTTTATGTAGGCCTATATACTTCTTACTAAGAAATGCATATAGCTTGCCCCCGTGAGAGGTTAGATATACAAATAATGCACTAACTCGTAGTATTCAGAATCAATTTAACCAAGGCTAAGAAGCACAAAACCATCCGCGACCTTGTGTATACCTTATATACTTTACGGCCGCTGAATTTCCCACGACACCGTACAGAAACATGACTTTCTGGCCTGTCGTCTAGACGCCCGCAGGCGACATTCTCAGACGTCAGCAGTGAAAGGACGCCTAAACGATCGATACTCCAGTACCAACATTCAAGACACAAGGTAGGATGACAAGCCAGTACGCCAATATGTTACTACTGGAACTGGTTTAGCATGTGTCCGCCGTCGGCAAATGTGCTCGGCCTTCACACACATTCAGCAATTGCGGCTGCATTATTCATCAAAATGTACCTTACTTGCTTCCCTCCTTCTCTCTCTTTCTATCACTCTCTCTCTCCCCTATTCTCTCGTTTGAATACACTCGTAAATAGAATTATAAAAATTGTGTATATTTGTCTTTCTTGGTAAATTAGGAGGTTAACATTCAAAATTATTAGTTTTGTAATTATGAATTAGACCTAGTTATGAACTTTTGCAACAAGTTAAATTAGTTTCAGAATTAAACAAAATGAAGTCAATCTGTATAAGCCTAAATTTCCCAAGAGGACACTCGTACAATTATACTCTCTCTCTCTCTCTCTCTCTCTCTCTCTCTCTCTCTCTCTCTCTCTCTCTCTCTCTCTCTCCACGGAGAGCTTAACCCCTACACCGATTTCTTTAGTATTAAATTTAAAAATATTCATCTCTGAGAAGGGGTGGCACTTAATACATATTATCCAAATTTCATTACAATTTCAGTAGTCCAAAAGAAAATTTGGATTTGAAACCACTAAATGACTGGCCCACAGCCACACTACTGCAATAAACCACATTTAGTAGTGACCTTTTGAACTTAGCTACTTACCTTGTAAAAGGAAGCGGTTAAGTTTTAGTTATATTTTGTACATCATTGTAAAGAGATTAATACGATCCAATGACGACGGTTATGACCCGAAAGAAAACAAATTGATTGAGGCACCCATTACCCAGCTGCTGAAGAAAAACTTTTACCACAACATGAAACACTAACATCCGTAGTTACATAGACTACCTTATATGATACAAAAAACCCCCCCCACCTATAACCCCACCACATTTTCAAAAAACAAGCCTAATCTCATGTTCCTATTCGCAGCTATTGTAAAATTGCAGACACTACTAAACCTCAGGGACCACTGAACCCCTCTTTCTCTGGATGAGTGACTGTAGGCCGTGTTCAACAGTTAGATCGTTTCTACTTGTATTTGAAGATCCTCTTGGGCGTGGATATGTTGTAATAATCCTATTAGGACTTTATTATGGCAATAAGTTATTGTTCTTTGCATTCGTTGGGAGTACTGAACCAAAAATGTATTCAAGTTGTTCAATTCCTTCTATTGGTTCACACTCTTCCTACACATATCTTGTACAAATTTTCAATCGTTAATAATATAGTTTGTATTCATTAAATCAAGTTCGATTACATTTTTTTAAAATTTGTAGTGGATGACACTCGATGTGAATACATTTGTTTCAAACATTATTCATGAATTAAATTTAATGAATTAATTTTAGTTTTATATGCGGGAAAAACCTTTCAATATGGGGCAAGGTATGCAATATAGTAATTTCGTTCCATCCGGTTTATAATAAGTGATAACATATGATTTCATAAGACAGCTGATTTTATGTTATAGGTTGTGTTGTAGAAAAGATGTTTTAATGCATAGGTTATGTTAATTTATTTTGTTGTACTTATTTATGAAAAATTATAAAACTTAAAAATTGTTTTTGTTGACTTAAGTAGGTATTGAATTCAAAACATTAATGTTTGTATTACTTGTTTTATAAACACTTTATAAAGTTCCACAGAAAAGTTACATTATTTGTCCTTTTTGTAATCCAGACAAAATGCATCTAGTTTCAATAAGATCAAAGTAAACAAACAACGGGAGCTCAACACAAATCAGACAATCGTCTAAGACCTTAATATATCCTTTTACATCTTCAGTTCATTCAAACGATTATTTTAAAATTCCTTCTATTAGTTCACATTCTCCTTTATATGTGTGTATATATATATCCTGTACAAATTTTCAATCGTTAATAATATAAGTTTTTGTTCATCCAATCAAGTTCAAATAAGTTTTTTTTAACCTTAAGGGATGATAATTGCTGTTATTACAGTTTTTCAAATATTTATTCAAAAAGTAATTTATACAAATTTGAGGAATCTAGACGGATTCGAACTGTAAATCATGCCTAGCGAGCTTTGGCACTGCGCCAACTTTCCAACAACTAGAAAATTATTTCTCAAACACATATATGAATTTTTACCCCATCTGGTTGTCGTTGAAACCTCTATTGTACAACCTTAAACTGTTCCCATGGTTAGTACAAAATATCACAGGGTTAATATCATACGTCAAGAAAATATCATATGCAGGGGTAAAAATTAATGGAAAGGATAAAACAAATAAACGAACTGGATTAACAGTAACGAACTTTGCGAAACAAAGAAAGCGTATAAATAGTAACAAACACCATAAATAGAGAGGGAAACGGAAAATCGAAGAAAATTCGCTTTCTAGTTTGCCACTGAATACTGTTGTTCTGACATATATTAAAAATATTTCAAAAACAAGAATACTTTTAATACATATATTATTCAAAGCTTTCGCCGAATCTTCATTTTTTCCTGAAGATGCTGGTACTGTTTTGTCGGCGAAAAGCTTTGAATTATATATGTATTAAAAGTATTCTTGTTTTTGAAATATTTTAAATTTATTAACTATATTACAAGAAAATATACCACCATATTTAATTTATATATATATATATATATATATATTAATGTATTTAATGTTATAGAAAAATTTACATAAAGTGCAATTTTTATAAACATATGGTCGTTTGTAGCACATATGATTTACTTTTGTAAAAATATTTTATTAGATAATTATTTTCCTGAAGATGCTGGTACTATTTAACGGCGAAAAACTTTGAATAAATATATTCATTAAAAGTATTCTTGTTTTTGAAATATGTTTAATTTATTAATTATATATATATATATATATATATATATTTACAGTAATAAAAATAAACCTACATAGTATTGTTCTTTATTGATTTAAGTAGGAATTGATGTTTTTTTTTTACTAATGTTACTTGTTTGTATGCCCATAACGTTTATTCCTCGGGTTAAAAACACGCATAAGATGACAGAATAAATATATGAATGACAGGTATACACAGAAACAAAATAACTAGAATTATACTTTTGTGAAATATATTTGTCATATTTTTTTAAAGTTAAAAATATACATAATTATAAAAAATCATGCCTATATAATATAAGAAGAACTCGTGCAAGGAAAAAGCCTGACACAGGGAATTATTATTCTAGTTTTTACTGCATACGTCATCATAAAGCGTGCTAAAAGAGAAGGGTCTAAACCACGATAAACTTATAACAATTATATACGTAATGCAATTTAATTAAGGGGCGATTCCCATTATTTTTTAGGGGTTAATGATCCCTCCACCCCCTCATCAGGCTCTTCATCCGCTTAGCTACACTTTAAGCCGAAACAACAAAGAGATTCACACATACACACACACACACACTCGCGCACCAGTTGTTGGGTTCACCTCGTCAATGCTAGATGAGATTCTAGCGAAACGTAGGAACTGCGATTTTATGCACTGCAGAATGAACGGATGTACTCCAGATAATAACTATTCATTATATATATATATACAGTCTGAAATTAATTTCCATCTTTTCGATAAAGCCCTATAACAAGTTTTGATTTTAATTATTTGCAGAAATATCTGATATGAAGAACACATACGCACGAAAGAATAATGAAAACATAAAATAACAGATTCATTCCAGGGCTGTGTAACTGTTCGTGATACGGGTGTTAGTAATTACTCTTAAATGCTACTTTCCCTTCTTATCTCACTCGAACTATTGTCTTAGTTTGTCACTTAAGTAATGTTTACTTTCAAGCGATAATACTCGCTTATCTTGAGCTGCTTAACAATGTCTAAGGGGCTGTAAAATCCTGAAACCCAAAGTTGGAACAGGTTTGTATAATTAGGAGAAACTTTGCGTTTATAGCAGCCTAGAATGGAAACAAAACATGTTTGTTTAGTTTTCCTGGTATTTGCACTTAATAACAGTGAACAAAGGCAATGAAATAACAGCCTGGAAATTTCCTGCAAATAAATAAACATAGGTTTAGTCCCGTGGTCTGTTACTTAATGCGCAGGTATTATTTAATGATTATAAGTAAGCGTTAATCAAGTTTGCGGCTTTTACGTCATTAGTGGTAACAAAAGGATGTTAAGATAAAGTATATATTGACAGCATATATAGAGCTTAACACACAGAATGTCAACAGAAATAAAGTCACCGGTGCACGAGAAGAGCCCTGACGCAGAAATGAGTCACGCTCGGTTTTAGTTCTGCGCATGCGCTGTCCATGTATTCCTAACCTACAAACAGACCCAACGGTACGGTAGTTTTTTAGTAGTTATATTTTAGTAAGTAATAGTAAGTAGATAGTTTTGTGTTTTGGTAGTTTTTTCTAAATTGTTAAGAGTTTCAGTACAGTTTATCCTGTACATTATAAGTAGCGCTACAAAAAAAAGGAATTCTATTCACAGCGTCATTATTCTCATTCATTCTGTGTGTCTTCATGCAATGATACTCTTATTATTTTATTAACTTTTAGTAATATAAATTATCTACGTTTATATAATAATAATAATTGTACACAATTTAAAAGATATAAGTAATTGTATAGGTTCCCAAAATAATATAAGTATTTACAGATAGGTAAAAGAACTAATGTTAACAGGAAAAGGTGTAAAAAATAAATTATATATGACCCTGTTTTTGCAGTAACTTTCTGTGAATCAGACGTTTTAGAAAATGTTTTCCAGAATGACCTTAGCGTTTCGACCTGCCTTAGGCCAGGGTCCTTCTCGTGCGCTGGTGTCAGTAGTTTATAGCGAACATCCCTTAGAACTCGTGTAAATAGAGATTTTAGTAGCATTGGTAACCATAGATATTGCAACTTACATATTTATAAATAACATGATTGTAACCATGGTTCAAACATAAAATATCCCTGTAATCAGAGATTTCCGACTTTATATATTTTTCCAAAACCTATTAGTTCACACTCTCCTTAAAAATATCTTGATAAAATTTTCAAACATTATTTAAATACTTTTTAATCATCAACTCAAGTTCAAAAACATTGTTTTAAACTTATAGTGGATGACACTTGACGTTAATTCAGTTTTTTTTCAAATAATAATTCCTTAATTAAATTTAATAATGATTTAATATAGTTTTATATATGAAAGAAAAGCGTTACACAAAAGGGGTAAAGTCTGCAATACAGTTATTTCGTCCCATTTGGATTAAATTGAGTGATAGCATAAGATTTCATAAAATATGTGATTTAATATTATAGGTGATGGGGTAGAACACATAACATATAGGTTTAAACGCATAGGTTATGTTACTTTATTTGTATTAATTGTAATTATTAAATAAAAAGTAATTACAATAAATAAATTCTTTGTTGACTTAGGTAGGAATTGACTTTAACAAGTTTTGTATACTACTTGCTAAGCTTAATTTATGCAAATCTCTTATTTAAGCGAATACGCAAAACCTCTTACCCACAAAAACCTATTATTTAAAAACTTATGTGCATTTCGATTGCAAAACGATCATTTTCAGAGGAAATTATTGCAAGAATAATAGATGTTTATGAGCAGACCCATTCAAGGCTATATTAGGTGTAGCTTATAAAGATGGAGATGTTTGTATAGTTTAGTTTGACCAGTTCTTAGATTTTGTAACCACAGAGTAGACGAAGGTGCTTGTAAATAGCCGTTGAAGGAGTTTGCAGATTCTACTGGTGAGTGTGTTTATGCAGGTCTTAGATACTAGTTGTAAGCAAAGCTATTGGAGAGGTTTCTAGCCATCTATACTGGTCTTGTAATAATTCTAGAGGTCAATCTACACTGGAAGATGTAAAGCATTTAGAATTGTCGGTCCGAATATCTTATATAGTTTATATCTTAATTGGTTTACATACATGCAGAGTTTATATAAATATTTATGTACAGACCCTGTAGTTTATACGTAATCATTCTAGAGGTCAATTTACACTGGAAGATGTAAAGCATTTAGAATTGTCGGTCCGAATATCTTATATAGTTTATATCTTATTTGGTTTACATAAATGCAGAGTTTATATAAATATTTATGTACACACCCTGTAGTTTATACGTAATCATTCTAGAGGTCAATTTACACTGGAAGATGTAAAGCATTTAGAATTGTCGGTCCGAATATCTTATATAGTTTATATCTTAATTGGTTTACATACATGCAGAGTTTATATAAATATTTATGTACAGACCCTGTAGTTTATACGTAATCATTCTAGAGGTCAATTTACACTGGAAGATGTAAAGCATTTAGAATTGTCGGTCCGAATATCTTATATAGTTTATATCTTATTTGGTTTACATAAATGCAGAGTTTATATAAATATTTATGTACACACCCTGTAGTTTATACGTAATCATTCTAGAGGTCAATTTACACTGGAAGATGTAAAGCATTTAGAATTGTCGGTCCGAATATCTTATATAGTTTATATCTTATTTGGTTTACATAAATGCAGAGTTTATATAAATATTTATGTACAGACCCTGTAGTTTATACGTAATCATTCTAGAGGTCAATTTACACTGGAAGATGTAAAGCATTTAGAATTGTCGGTCCGAATATCTTATATAGTTTATATCTTATTTGGTTTACATAAATGCAGAGTTTATATAAATATTTATGTACACACCCTGTAGTTTATACGTAATCATTCTAGAGGTCAATTTACACTGGAAGATGTAAAGCATTTAGAATTGTCGGTCCGAATATCTTATATAGTTTATATCTTATTTGGTTTACATAAATGCAGAGTTTATATAAATATTTATGTACAGACCCTGTAGTTTATACGTAATCATTCTAGAGGTCAATTTACACTGGAAGATGTAAAGCATTTAGAATTGTCGGTCCGAATATCTTATATAGTTTATATCTTATTTGGTTTACATAAATGCAGAGTTTATATAAATATTTATGTACAGACCCTGTAGTTTATACGTAATCATTCTAGAGGTCAATTTACACTGGAAGATGTAAAGCATTTAGAATTGTCGGTCCGAATATCTTATATAGTTTATATCTTATTTGGTTTACATAAATGCAGAGTTTATATAAATATTTATGTACAGACCCTGTAGTTTATACGTAATCATTCTAGAGGTCAATTTACACTGGAAGATGTAAAGCATTTAGAATTGTCGGTCCGAATATCTTATATAGTTTATATCTTATTTGGTTTACATAAATGCAGAGTTTATATAAATATTTATGTACAGACCCTGTAGTTTATACGTAATCATTCTAGAGGTCAATTTACACTGGAAGATGTAAAGCATTTAGAATTGTCGGTCCGAATATCTTATATAGTTTATATCTTATTTGGTTTACATAAATGCAGAGTTTATATAAATATTTATGTACAGACCCTGTAGTTTATACGTAATCATTCTAGAGGTCAATCTACACTGGAAGATGTAAAGCATTTAGAATTGTCGGTCCGAATATCTTATATAGTTTATATCTTATTTGGTTTACATACATGCAGAGTTTATATAAATATTTATGTACAGACCCTGTAGTTTATACGTAATCATTCTAGAGGTCAATTTACACTGGAAGATGTAAAGCATTTAGAATTGTCGGTCCGAATATCTTATATAGTTTATACCTTATTTGGTTTACATAAATGCAAAGTTTATATAAATATTTATGTACAGACCCTGTAGTTTATACGTAATCATTCTAGAGGTCAATTTACACTGGAAGATGTAAAGCATTTAGAATTGTCGGTCTGAATATCTTATATAGTTTATACCTTATTTGGTTTACATAAATGCAAAGTTTATATAAATATTTATGTACAGACCCTGTAGTTTATACGTAATCATTCTAGAGGTCAATTTACATTGGAAGATGTAAAGCATTTAGAATTGTCGGTCCGAATATCTTATATAGTTTATACCTTATTTGGTTTACATAAATACAGAGTTTATATAAATATTTATGTACAGACCCTGTAGTTTATACGTAATCATTCTAGAGGTCAATTTACACTGGAAGATGTAAAGCATTTAGAATTGTCGGTCCGAATATCTTATATAGTTTATATCTTATTTGGTTTACATAAATGCAGAGTTTATATAAATATTTATGTACAGACCCTGTAGTTTATACGTAATCATTCTAGAGGTCAATTTACACTGGAAAATGTAAAGCATTTAGAATTGTCGGTCCGAATATCTTATATAGTTTATACCTTATTTGGTTTACATAAATGCAGAGTTTATATAAATATTTATGTACAGACCCTGTAGTTTATACGTAATCATTCTAGAGGTCAATCTACACTGGAAGATGTAAAGCATTTAGAATTGTCGGTCTGAATATCTTATATAGTTTATACCTTATTTGGTTTACATAAATGCAGAGTTTATATAAATATTTATGTACAGACCCTGTAGTTTATACGTAATCATTCTAGAGGTCAATTTACACTGGAAGATGTAAAGCATTTAGAATTGTCGGTCTGAATATCTTATATAGTTTATACCTTATTTGGTTTACATAAATGCAGAGTTTATATAAATATTTATGTACAGACCCTGTAGTTTATACGTAATCATTCTAGAGGTCAATTTACACTGGAAGATGTAAAGCATTTAGAATTGTCGGTCTGAATATCTTATATAGTTTATACCTTATTTGGTTTACATAAATGCAGAGTTTATATAAATATTTATGTACAGACCCTGTAGTTTATACGTAATCATTCTAGAGGTCAATTTACACTGGAAGATGTAAAGCATTTAGAATTGTCGGTCCGAATATCTTATATAGTTTATATCTTATTTGGTTTACATAAATGCAGAGTTTATATAAATATTTATGTATAGACCCTGTAGTTTATACGTAATCATTCTAGAGGTCAATTTACACTGGAAGATGTAAAGCATTTAAAATTGTCGGTCCGAATATCTTATATAGTTTATATCTTATTTGGTTTACATAAATGCAGAGTTTATATAAATATTTATGTATAGACCCTATAGTTTATACAGCTTTTAGCTTTTTATACGCGATCCTTTAGATATCTTGGCAGGTATATTTTATATTAAAACGGAAAGATCTTAGAAAATGTTTGAAATCAAAGTTTAAACAAGTTATTTTATAATGTGCTTTTAGAACGTATTTGTTAGTCATCGTTTTTACAAACTTTAAACGTATTTAATGCCAAACCTGAAACAAAAAATAAATTCATCAGGCAGAAGAAACTGATGAAGATCGGCACATAGCGATCGAAAACGTTCTGTCTCAGTAAGTTTTAACAACTTTATAAATTTAAAGTTTGGATGGTCAAAAACTATTGTTTAAGGGATTAATAAGATTCACCTAACGTAATGGACTACAAAGTTCAAGATAAGATAAATATCTCCCGAAACTAAAACGCTTTGAAATTATCAACGACGACACACGATTTCCTATAGCAATTCTTATCGGAAACCGTGATACAATTATCAATCTGTCAATATTATTTTATACGCATTTATATTGAGCGCTAATTATGAACAATTATTCCTGATATTTAAAACCCCCACAACCGAAAATATATTTATATTTTTTATTATTTCCAGCTCATTAAATATAAATAGGAGTTTCTCGTTGTCCTGTTAAATCTTGCATACCTAAAGAACTAACAGAATCTCTGCGGGCGGCAAAGAGACAATGCTAAACGACTGCTGAGAAAGCAGGTTCGTGCCCTTCACTTGGGACTTCCTTCTCTATGTTTAGCTCTAGTCGTTAGGTAACATAATCAACCAATGTCTTGCGGTAACCTTCAAATGCCTAACAAATGCGGTGCACACTGAACATACAAAGGATTCAGTGGCATCTTGGATGACTGCAGCATTAGGATATCCACAAGTGGCGTATGTTTCGTCATGTAATGATGTAAACCTCTTTCATCATTGATGTAATGACTCTTGGTTGCGTAGACACTAAACACTTTAGTTTAATGAAATGTTTTGCTTCGTTTGGTAAATAAACGGTTAGTTAACATAAGCAGACTATTGAAGGCGTCGAAATAAATGCTTTGATAACATAAAATATTCTACGATTCTGTGATGCATCTGGTAGTATGCAGTTGCATTATCTATACAGTGCGTGAGGTTTAACCGTGTCTCTGACCTTGAGATGGCTAGACTGGATAATACTATAGGTAGGCCCTAATATAAAATGCACTAAATAAGTTCATAGAAATTTATATGACAATTTCTTGGAAGAATGATTCATTTTCATTGCATACCGTATTGACATAAGGATATCTTGGAAGCTCGACTCATTTCCTTTGTCCTATATCCATATAGGCATTTATTGGATCCCGATTAATTTCCTTTGCATACCGTATTGAAATAAACATTTCTTGGCAGGCCAACTTATCATTTCCTTTCAAAAAGATAAAATAGGACTTAGTTGAAATTGCCTAGAATTTAACGAAAGCTCAAAATATTGGGACTCAGATTTTCGAGACTAGTGTATATAAATATTAGCTAATAATAGAAAATGAAAAGTGGAATTTTATATTTGCTTTTTTTCAATACTTTGAATATTTGATGCATCGCCCACAAGAATTGCTGCATTCCCGTGATCCTGACAGTCTTCTGCATTACCGGGTATAAAATTATTTTTTTCCAATTCAGTTACGTGTAGGAAGGAAATACTTATCCAGTTTTAGTTTTGTCATCACTAGTATTGAAAATAAAACGAATTCTCTCCATCAAAAACCAAATTTAACTCGACTACACATAAACTCAGCAAATGCTAATACGAGATTTTTACATCAATTAAACCTGTCGACATACACTTAATAACGCCTGACCAGGTACTTAATCAACTGTACGTTGAAACCAAACCCATAATCGATACTGAGTTACGTGTCAAGGTAAATCAATTTAAAAACAACGCAGTAATATAGTAATTTAAGGCAGTAATTTGAAAACAAGTTTTATTAATATTATGTGGAATGCCGCCATTAAAGAATGAACAGAGAGAGAGAGAGAGAGAAAGAGAGAGAGAGAGAGTTATGGCCGGTGAAACACGTTTGGACGGGGACTTTTGTGTCACGTGATGTTTTTGTGTAGGTAAACATTAATTACAAACGCATTAACGTCAACGCCACAAGAGATGATTATCCCTACTGTAGGACATAACACGAGGGCGAATAAAACCGAGAGATTGCGACTAATGTTTTGAGAATATTCTCAGGAACGACACGTGGAACTATTATGCTCGCTGTAGGACTTCACACGAGGGTGAATAAAACCGAGAGATTGCGACTAATGTTTTGAGAATATTCTCAGGAACGACACGTGGAACTATTATGCTCGCTGTAGGACTTCACACGAGGGTGAATAAAACCGAGAGAAAATGACTAATATTTTAAGAATATCCTCAGAAACGACTCGCGGAACTATTATTCTCGCTGTAGGCCGTCACATTAAGGCAAAACAAACAGAGATTACGACAATTTTTGTGAGAATATCCTCAGAAACGACTAGCTGGAACTATTATGCTCGCTGTAGTGCGTCACAGAAGGACGAATAAAACAGAGAGATTACGACTAATCTTTTGAATATATTCTCAGAAACGAATCGCGGAACTAATATAATCGCTGTAGGGCGTCACAGGAGGGCGAATAAAAAAGTGAGATTACGACCATTGTTTTGAGAATATTCTCAGAAACGACCTGCGGAACTATTATACTCGCTGTAAGGCATCACAGGAGGGCGTATAAAACAGAGAGATTACGACCTTTGTTTTGAGAATATTCTCAGAAACGACTCGCGTAGCTATTATGCTCGCTGTAAGGCATCACAGGAGGGCGAATAAAACAGAGAGATTACTACCTATGTTTTGAGAATATCTTCAGAAACGACTCGCGTAGCTATTATTCTCGCTGTAGGGCGTCACAGGAGAGCGAATAAAACATAGAGATTATGACCATTGTTTTGAGAATATCCTCAGAAACGATTCGCTGCAAGGCACCACAGGAAAGCCAATACATCCATGAGATCACTACCGCGTGTACGAGTATCCGCAAAATCATTCTCAACACTTAGTAGTAACCGGATGTTAGCGCCACCATTCACAAAGATAAATGTTGTTCCCAGAACTGTTTGTTGGCCGCTGTGATGAATCAGCTGTTGGACAATAACAATGTCGGTATTGACAAGTGACAACCGACACAGTTTTCAATGTTTATTCTCATCAACTACGTCATAGATGTATAGCATCACGTGACATCTGCGACGAATCATTGTTTGCGGTTCTTGTTAGCGGAAACACGGTTATACTGGTGTTTTAGGCGTGTGCGAAAAAAGTAAGTGTTCAATTATATCGTGAAATATTGCAAATTCTTCGGAAATCTCGGCGAATGCCTACAAACTTTAAGATTTCCTATATAATAGAAAGGTATAAAATACATCAGCCGTATCAAAAGCGACGGCAATAGACGCCATTGTGTTCCCGACCTACCTTTTAGGTCAAGTAAATCAATTTAAATTTAAGTATAAAATTGTCACGGCTTACATGTTTATTAAATACTAATCATGTTTCTGCCACAAAGCTTTCTTCACTGATCCTGCTGTGTAACTAATAATGTTACACAGTCATGTTTAGTAGCTAACAAACGTAACAGAGGTGGAAATTTAATTACTGTGTTCACATGTGTTTCCTAGTTATTTCACTTCCCAAGATTGGTTCAGAAGTACACTAATTATGCATCGTTATTTATAGCTTATAGACTATAATTAAATACATAAACAGTAAGCTTCTGATAAAGTAAACTTTTAGTAACATGATGCGTTGAAGTTAAAATACAATAACAGGGAAATTCACAGAAATAGTTTATGTGCAAGTAAATTCCATTAAAGAAGAACACGAACCGTCACAAAATTACTACTTTTTGATAACACAAAGTACTTTAATTTTGAGTTACGCCATAGCTATTGAGACTAAAATCTATTCCAGAAAGGAATAAACGTGCTTAGACCCAGAAGGAATAGCTCTGAGACTGATGAGACGCGTGGAAAAGCAGAAAGTAAACAATATCATGACGTCATAAGTCTCGCCCTCGTTCAACAGCTGTACACACGAACATCAATGAACAGTGGCAATATTAAAGTTAATTTAATTAAAAATACAAAAATTAATCAAATAAATTTCAATGTTATGTAAAAAAAGTAATATAAAAAATTCCAACTGAAATAAAAAAAATGTTATTTTAGTTATTTTTTATTGTATAATTACAACTATCACAAATATGCATTTAGACATGACTGAATTTCCTTGCAATTTTCCATTTTACTGTCTGTATATCATGTTGGGCTATTATATTTGTTTGCCATCGACACAACGTGTGATTTTGTATGCAATGTTGAAACTACACTATTCTCTGTTTGGAAAGAATAATGGCAAAATGTAAATAGAAACAAGCTGAGGGACATAAAAAAAACCGTACGACCATGGAGGACATCTGTTCGTTCGATTCGTATGGAGGAAGTGGTGGTTACTCGACTTCGCATCGGCCAATCTTTGTTAACGCATGGATGGTTGATGCGACATGAGGACCCACCACTATGTCAGTTTTGTAGAGGTACCATCACAACCAAGCATATTCTGCTCGATCGTGATGAGGTGACCGATTTGTATATTCGTTACGATCTTCGAGGTAGTTTAAAGGTGATTTTAAGGGACGATGTTACGGATATCGACCGTGTCATTCCTTTCTTACGTCACCTGAATCTATTTAAAAATATTAAAATTTTTTATAATTTTAATTTCTTTAGTTTTAGATAACTAAAATTAGTTTACACTATTTATTTTATTTTTATTAGTTTCATTTATGGAAATTTTATTTTAAATGAGCTTCCAATTTATGAAGTTGATGATGATCTATAATTTCCTATTCTATCCATCTCTTGTAATGGTTCATTATTACAAGGAACCTTTCTTTTATAATTTCATATACATTTTTAAGTAATAAATTTCCAGCTATGTGAAAGTTAGTTCAGTGCCAAACTGCTGGATTTCAGGCATGTAGGAATTCAAATCAGACCGAGACGTCAACTTTTTTAAATGTAAATTATGAATTTGTATTTGAAAAACTGTATTGAGATCAATTGTCTTCCACTACTGGTAAAAAATGTATTTGAACCTGTTTGGATGAATAAAAACTTATTTTATTAACGATAGAAAAATTTGTACAAGATATATATCAGGAGAGAGTGTGAGCTAATAGAAGGAATTGAAATTAAACCCTATTGTAACTTCGATGACTAAGCCATTATAAATAACTGTATTAACATTACAGACAAAATTTGTATTGTAACTATAATGTAAA
>JBAIZL010000008.1:64369021-64401521 GCA_036971475.1 Prosapia bicincta
TTACTGCGTCCTCTATTAAAAGGAATAATACAGAAAAACGCTTTCAAAAGATGCGCACATTTTTTTTATTATTGGCGCTTAAACCCTTTAAAGTAATCAAAGTAAACACTTTACAAATAATCGAAGACTTGAGCCTGTAAAGTTTCCGGGTTACGGATTAAAACAAAAAAATGTGTGGAATTACGTTTTTTATTCGGAAAAATTAAAAATCTTTGTTCTTTTTTACAGCTCATATTTCCAATTTGTACACGCCAGTAAATGTAATATGCTTGTAGGATGGTAAAAACGCTCCTAATAACAGTGTAATTAAGTAATTTTATAAAGCTTTGTTCAAAGAAAGCATGAAAGACAAACGAAAAACCTATGCAAATACCCCTCAAAGGTCCACAGGCAAGCTTTGATTCCTCCGGTATTTCTACAGCAAGAACTTCTTCCTTCCTTAATAATACTTTGCACTAATATGATGAAGATAGACCCCTTTATCGGCATAGAACATCGGCATAAAAATGGATCTCAGCCATGAAACAACCTAACAATGCAACTCATCAGTCTGTGAATCAACTATTAAAATCCTCAGTGATGGAATAACGGATCAGCTATACAAATACTCAGTGATGGAATAACACCTCAGCTATGCAAATCTTCAGTGATGGAACAACACCTCAGCTATACAAATTCTCAGTGATGGACACCTCAGCTATACAAATCCTCAGTGCTGGTATAACACCTCAGCTATACAAATCCTCAGTGATGGAATAATACCTCAGCTATGCAAATCTTCAGTGATGGAACAACACCTCAGCTATATAAAACCTCAGTGATGGAACAACACATCAGCTATTCAAATCCTCAGTGATGGATACAACACCTCAGCTATACAAATCCTTAGTGATGGAACAACACCTCAGCTATACAAATCCTCAGTGATGGAACAACACCTCAGCTATACAAATCCTCAGTGATGGAACAGCACCTCAGCTATGCAAATCCTCAGTGATGGAACAACACCTCAGCTATACAAATCCTCAGTGATGGAACAACACCTCAGTTATGCAAATCCTCAGTGATGGAACAACACCTCAGCTATACAAATCCTCAGTGATGGAACAGCACCTCAGATAGAACAACACCTCCGCTATGCAAAACCTCAGTGATGGAACACATCAGCGATACGACTCCTAAGCTTTACAACGCCTCCTCGACACAATCAACCAACCACTCAGCGATACAACTCCTTAGCAATGCAACGCATCAGCGACACGACTCCTCAGCTTTATAACATCCCCTCGACACAATCAAGCTTCAACTCAGTGATAGAACAGTAGAGCAATGATCTCTCCCACACCCCTTATTAAAAAAATAAGTGTTATTTTAGCTACGAATGCAAAGGAGAAAATTGTGTTGTAGAAAATCGGAAAAAGACACAAGCTTAAGCCAGAATTGCAATAATCCTCAGATCCACCTAGGTTGTATAGGTTTTGCTGTAACACTCTTAAAAATAAAGTGTTACATATAAATTCATTTATATATTTAATTTTTATTTAATAATTGTATCCTCCGAATGTAAAAGAAAATTTTTGTTTTCTTTGTACAATTGTAATTCTAGGGTAAGTTTCGTAGCGCCCCTAGCGGGTAAAAATATAAAATATCGTACGAGTTTAATTGGGGTAAGTAAGGTTAATTAATTTGTTAATTAGTAATTAACACACATTTTTAATAAAGGTAAAACGTACCCCAGGGAAAAGGCTCAACTGTTACATTGCAACAAGCTTTTTTGGGCAGTTTATTTTTTTATAGTATTTGGTTTTATATGTAAGAAAAATATTGGTGTAATTTCATTACTGAAATAAAATTTCAATATTCGTATAGGTGTACTATGTCTACTTCTAGGCTATTGCACTAAAATAAGACAAATTTATAGTTTCATAAAACAGCAGATAAAACCAGAGTACCGAATATTCTTATCTGGAAAAGTTACGAATCTATAAAGCACCGTCCGTAAAGGGTAATAAGACTTTACTATGGGCGTAATTAGTGTAAAACTGCTCAACCCTAAAACAGAATATAAACCCGCGTTTTTATGTCGCGACATAATTACCAGAGAAGTTCAGTAATAAACTAATGTTTCTGTGTTTTACGTCGGTCTGTCTAGTTGGCAGTGGAAGGGGTTGCAAATATAAATAGGGTTAAGGTACAGAGGAATAAACTCCTTGGTCTGGAACTGTTGGAAGCAGAAAGAATAGAAACCCAATACTGAGTGTCAGCGCAACGGTAAACAAAGCAATCGTTCTGGCGTTAGTTCAATCACTGGATTCTAGGATCGCTACTGTCGATGCGGTAAATGTTGCGAAGTTGAGTCACTGGCTACGCCGTAAAGTAGGTGAATACTCGTGATAGGAGTGGAAGCGAAGCTTAGTTGCTTAGACGTGAGTGGCAACAAAATTCTGAGAATTTAAGGCGAGTAGCAATTTAAAATTGTGAATATTATGTACAAAAGAAAGTATTCAGGAGCAAGATCAGGAAACTAGCGTGGTTTTTCGCTTAAGGAAAGTACTGAAGCATTTGTGTGCCAGGTATCTGTGATAAAAAATCATGGTTTTTCGCTTAAGGAAAGAACTGAAGCATTCGTGTGTCAGGTTGCATCTGTGATATGAAAATCGAGGTTTTTCGTTTAAGGAAAGGACTGAATCTGTGTGCCAGGTCGAATCTGTGATAAAACAATCTAACGAAATCATAGCTCTTCAAGCCCGAAATATCTGAATGTAAATAAATTCCGAGCCGTCACAGTTAACAATGAATCATGTCCTACCAGGACTCGTCTCTACGTTTTCCGTCATCAGTTTTGTTCTGTTGAACATTTATAGTTTTTGTTAGCAATGAAAGTTAAGGCATTTTTAATTAATTATTCGCGTGAGTAACTGTGAACTATGTAACTGTAAGTAAACACAAAACAATAACATTCAATACCCTCCTAAGTATTATATTTTACTTCAGGGCAGGTTTATATTTCAGTTACACGTTAATTAACTATACCCAGAAGTACTCGACGTTTGTTACCTTTTAACTAAATGTCTATCAAGTCACATATTAAAAAATAAATTTCATTGTAAATATTGGGTTTTATTTAGTCAGCACATATTATTATTACTTTTATTGTGGTTTCTTGTTATGTGATGCTCTATGGATTTTGTCTTATACGCATTTATGTTGAATAATATTTCACTGGTTTACATTTGTACATAATATAACCTGTTATAACTTTCAAGTGTTGATATTTAGTGTGTTCTTGAATTTTGTTTGTATTGTGTTTAATGCTGTAGTTAATCTATGTGTTCTTTTGATTAATATTTATGGTATTTATTTCCGTAAATTGTTTCTTTTAATTTATTGTAGATTTATTTTTAATTATTGATAAATTTAAGATACATAATTAGTCTAGATAAGGTTTCCTGAGTATAGGATATTAGCTCCAGTAGCTTAAGCTTACTTGGTTGGTTGGTGCAATGCTCTAGGCATGGTAGAACGATAATTTCAATCTAATGTCCTGAAGCAATTATGTTAGTATTAGTATAAGCCACTGGCGATTGTGGTACTTTCGCAGAGACTAGTGGCTTGAGTGAATTGTGTATCAGTGATAATTGCGATCTAGTGTCTTAAGCGTTGTGCTTCTGACGTAGTCTCAGATAGCTTGTTATATAAAGTTATGGTTAATATTATTGGAACGAAATAATAGCTTGTTAGTGTTATTGTGAGGATATTATGGCTTGCGTGGACAGGGTTGGCTAAAGTACATGCTCTCTGCCGGAATCAAAGGATAACGTCTTCCCGTTACACGCCATGAGCCTATTTCAGACACCGTCGCCATGACGACAGTGAAGTTGTGTCTATATGAATTTTTTTAGTGAGTAGATAGTGCGTTTTCTAGCTGAGATCTCCCTTAGTATAAGCGGATAACCTGTAGCATCTTGTGTAACGGCCACGTTACCTCCCAGTAAGTTTGGATAGTCTACAGCGTGGAAAAATATCTGCTTTTTTATGTAAACGGAATGTGGCGACCGCACTCGAAACATATAGTCAAGTTTTGAAGGTATATTAAATAAATTGTTAGGTACGTGACAAAAACAAAAGATTTTTCCTAGGCCTAAATAATGTGGGTAATATCAGTTTATTTGGTTTACCAAAACGTTTTTGAGTCATGTTACAGAGAGTTGGCGCTAGCACATCCCGGTATAAAAAGTGAAAGTTTCGTGCCTAGCCTTCCTATTTTACTAATACAAGTACAAATGTATTTAAAGTTCATTTCACAGTGAAAAATAGTGTTTTGAAATACGATGAAATAAAGGAATAATAAGTAAAAATATCTATGAGACTGTATTATGCAAGAAAATTAAAATGAATCAATTTTACCGTAATTAACCCTATATCACTTATACCTCGCAAAAATGACGACGCACCATTTCAAAAATTTCTGTATCTGTCAAATGGGCGGTTCGTGCGCTTCCATCGTCTCAGGACCTTCCTATCTACAACAGCTGATGTCAGATGAGCAGTTTCGCCGCTATAGTTCGCTTGGTCTTAATGAAACCGAGCTCGCGTCGTCATTTTGACGATACATAAGTGATCGTGTAACTTTTTTTTAAAGATTGTGTTCTTTATACATATTTTTGTAAACATTCTTTAATTTTATTAAAATACTTTTAAACGTTTGTGTTTCACTATTTAATTAAAACCTAGTCATCGTAATTATTATTTTTCTTTCTAATTGTAGCATTCTTAGAAACAATAGAATTTCTATAATTAAAAGTTATTTAACTAAGTAAATATGTAATAGCTTACTTGCTGACGCGTTTCAAAACATTCGTTCTTTTTACTAAGGTAACCCTCTACTGGCGGCATCGTGTTAGGTACAAAGCCTGTAATGGGATGGATTTATGACTGTGGAGGGGGGGGTTATTTTGGTTGTGTGTCATGGAATGGAAAAGGCTGTTGGCTTCCAAATGTGTGTGATCATTTAATATGTATTCTTTATCTGTTGCGTAGTGTTCGTATATTTCGTATTTTTCTAAAGTTGTTAGTTTTTTACTTTGTTTTAATAAGTGGAGAACGTTTAAAATAGTATGTAAGTCCTTGTGTGTGTGTGTGTTGCTTGTTTTTAGGCGTTTTGCGTAGCTGGATTTTGGGTTTATTTGGTTTCTTTGGGCAATGTGTTCTTGGAAGCGTTTATGAAGAACAATTGGAAAACAAAATATTTGTCTAGTGTTAACAAAAATAAAAGTTACACTTTGATAAAAAAAAAACGCAACACAAACACAGAAGCAATCGTTTTGAAATGAAAAATACAAGGTATTAATCCTTAATTACGGTAGAATAAAATGACGTAATCACTACAAGTGTTTATTGTGTTTGGGCGCGAGTGAACGAGCATTCAAGTATTGAACAATATGGGTTACGAGCTTCACGAACAGGTTTTCCCTGTTGTTAGTTAAGCGCTTCTATATTTGTAACAAAACACTTCGATCACACGCCTTATTGTCACATGATGAGCCGTGCTTGTGACGAGCACGAAGCGCTCAGAGAAATGTCACCGCACATCCCCGACTAATCCCCTGTTTCCCCGGCATCCGAGACAATAACTGATGAACTGAGAGGCTGTGTAAACACGCTACAAGCTCGCATTGTTGCCGCTAAAGCTGCTTTTGTAATTATAGCGCAAATAAGGTGTTGGAAAAGTACGCTGGGGCGTGGATCCAGATGAGTTCGCACCATACGTCGTAGTCAAAATAGACTCACCACAGATTTACAAAATAATATAATGCAGCAATAATAATAATGATTCCTTTTTACATTATGTGGCATGGTTTTGGAGAGACAGGGTAGATCTGACCTTAATTCGGCCACGCGGTATTCAAGGACGATAATGTGGGTCAACGATACGCTTTCAACGCTCAATGCTTAAGTACTCATTCTCATTGAGTCACGCCCAGCTATTGCGGCTGATGAATCAAACAAATCCTTTAGCGCTACTTATGAGTGGATCCAGGAAATAAGAGGGCTGCCACACAGGGCTCCGCGTCTCCGTAGGACCTCCCAGTTATTGCGGCTGATGAAGCAAACAAATCCTTTAGCGCTACTTATGAGTGGATCCAGGAAATAAGAGGGCTGCCACACAGGGCTCCGCGTCTCCGTAGGACCTCCCAGTTATTGCGGCTGATGAAGCAAACAAATCCTTTAGCGCTACTTATGAGTGGATCCAGGAAATAAGAGGGCTGCCACACAGGGCTCCGCGCCTCCGTAGGACCTCCCAGTTATTGCGGCTGATGAAGCAAACAAATCCTTTAGCGCTACTTATGAGTGGATCCAGGAAATAAGAGGGCTGCCACACAGGGCTCCGCGTCTCCGTAGGACCTCCCAGTTATTGCGGCTGATGAAGCAAACAAATCCTTTAGCGCTACTTATGAGTGGATCCAGGAAATAAGAGGGCTTCACACAGGGCTCCGCGTCTCCGTAGGACCTCCCAGTTATTGCGGCTGATGAAGCAAACAAATCCTTTAGCGCTACTTATGAGTGGATCCAGGAAATAAGAGGGCTGCCACACAGGGCTCCGCGTCTCCGTAGGACCTCCCAGCTATTGCGGCTGATGAAGCAAACAGAAATCCTTTAGCGCTACTTATGAGTGGATCCAGGAAATAAGAGGGCTGCCACACAGGGCTCCACGTCTCCGTAGGACCTCCCAGGTATTGCGGCTGATGAAGCAAACAAATCCTTTAGCGCTACTTATGAGTGGATCCAGGAAATAAGAGGGCTGCCACACAGGGCTCCGCGTCTCCGTAGGACCTCCCAGTTATTGCGGCTGATGAATCAAACAAATCCTTTAGCGCTACTTATGAGTGGATCCAGGAAATAAGAGGGCTGCCACACAGGGCTCCGCGTCTCCGTAGGACCTCCCAGCTATTGCGGCTGATGAAGCAAACAAATCCTTTAGCGCTACTTATGAGTGGATCCAGGAAATAAGAGGGCTGCCACACAGGGCTCCGCGTCTCCGTAGGACCTCCCAGCTATTGCGGCTGATGAAGCAAACAAATCCTTTAGCGCTACTTATGAGTGGATCCAGGAAATAAGAGGGCTGCCACACAGGGCTCCGCGTCTCCGTAGGACCTCCCAGCTATTGCGGCTGATGAAGCAAACAAATCCTTTAGCGCTACTTATGAGTGGATCCAGGAAATAAGAGGGCTGCCACACAGGGCTCCGCGTCTCCGTAGGACCTCCCAGCTATTGCGGCTGATGAAGCAAACAAATCCTTTAGCGCTACTTATGAGTGGATCCAGGAAATAAGAGGGCTGCCACACAGGGCTCCGCGTCTCCGTAGGACCTCCCAGCTATTGCGGCTGATGAAGCAAACAAATCCTTTAGCGCTACTTATGAGTGGATCCAGGAAATAAGAGGGCTGCCACACAGGGCTCCACGTCTCCGTAGGACCTCCCAGTTATTGCGGCTGATGAAGCAAACAAATCCTTTAGCGCTACTTATGAGTGGATCCAGGAAATAAGAGGGCTGGCACACAGGACTCCACGTCTCCGTAGGACCTCCCAGTTATTGCGGCTGATGAAGCAAACAAATCCTTTAGCGCTACTTATGAGTGGATCCAGGAAATAAGAGGGCTGCCACACAGGGCTCCACGTCTCCGTAGGACCTCCCAGTTATTGCGGCTGATGAAGCAAACAGAAATCCTTTAGCGCTACTTATGAGTGGATCCAGGAAATAAGAGGGCTGCCACACAGGGCTCCACGTCTCCGTAGGACCTCCCAGTTATTGCGGCTGATGAAGCAAACAAATCCTTTAGCGCTACTTATGAGTGGATCCAGGAAATAAGAGGGCTGCCACACAGGGCTCCACGTCTCCGTAGGACCTCCCAGTTATTGCGGCTGATGAAGCAAACAGAAATCCTTTAGCGCTACTTATGAGTGGATCCAGGAAATAAGAGGGCTGCCACACAGGGCTCCGCGTCTCCGTAGGACCTCCCAGTTATTGCGGCTGATGAAGCAAACAGAAATCCTTTAGCGCTACTTATGAGTGGATCCAGGAAATAAGAGGGCTGCCACACAGGGCTCCACGTCTCCGTAGGACCTCCCAGTTATTGCGGCTGATGAAGCAAACAAATCCTTTAGCGCTACTTATGAGTGGATCCAGGAAATAAGAGGGCTGCCACACAGGGCTCCGCGTCTCCGTAGGACCTCCCAGTTATTGCGGCTGATGAATCAAACAAATCCTTTAGCGCTACTTATGAGTGGATCCAGGAAATAAGAGGGCTGCCACACAGGGCTCCGCGTCTCCGTAGGACCTCCCAGCTATTGCGGCTGATGAAGCAAACAAATCCTTTAGCGCTACTTATGAGTGGATCCAGGAAATAAGAGGGCTGCCACACAGGGCTCCGCGTCTCCGTAGGACCTCCCAGCTATTGCGGCTGATGAAGCAAACAAATCCTTTAGCGCTACTTATGAGTGGATCCAGGAAATAAGAGGGCTGCCACACAGGGCTCCACGTCTCCGTAGGACCTCCCAGTTATTGCGGCTGATGAAGCAAACAGAAATCCTTTAGCGCTACTTATGAGTGGATCCAGGAAATAAGAGGGCTGCCACACAGGGCTCCACGTCTCCGTAGGACCTCCCAGTTATTGCGGCTGATGAAGCAAACAGAAATCCTTTAGCGCTACTTATGAGTGGATCCAGGAAATAAGAGGGCTGCCACACAGGGCTCCGCGTCTCCGTAGGACCTCCCAGTTATTGCGGCTGATGAAGCAAACAGAAATCCTTTAGCGCTACTTATGAGTGGATCCAGGAAATAAGAGGGCTGCCACACAGGTCTCCGCGTCTCCGTAGGACCTCCCAGTTATTGCGGCTGATGAAGCAAACAGAAATCCTTTAGCGCTACTTATGAGTGGATCCAGGAAATAAGAGGGCTGCCACACAGGGCTCCACGTCTCCGTAGGACCTCCCAGTTATTGCGGCTGATGAAGCAAACAAATCCTTTAGCGCTACTTATGAGTGGATCCAGGAAATAAGAGGGCTGCCACACAGGGCTCCGCGTCTCCGTAGGACCTCCCAGTTATTGCGGCTGATGAATCAAACAAATCCTTTAGCGCTACTTATGAGTGGATCCAGGAAATAAGAGGGCTGCCACACAGGGCTCGGCGTCTCCGTAGGACCTCCCAGCTATTGCGGCTGATGAAGCAAACAAATCCTTTAGCGCTACTTATGAGTGGATCCAGGAAATAAGAGGGCTGCCACACAGGGCTCCGCGTCTCCGTAGGACCTCCCAGCTATTGCGGCTGATGAAGCAAACAAATCCTTTAGCGCTACTTATGAGTGGATCCAGGAAATAAGAGGGCTGCCACACAGGGCTCCGCGTCTCCGTAGGACCTCCCAGCTATTGCGGCTGATGAAGCAAACAAATCCTTTAGCGCTACTTATGAGTGGATCCAGGAAATAAGAGGGCTGCCACACAGGGCATCGCGTCTCCGTAGGACCTCCCAGTTATTGCGGCTGATGAATCAAACAAATCCTTTAGCGCTACTTATGAGTGGATCTAGGAAATAAGAGGGCTGCCACACAGGGCTCCGCGTCTCCGTAGGACCTCCCAGCTATTGCGGCTGATGAAGCAAACAAATCCTTTAGCGCTACTTATGAGTGGATCCAGGAAATAAGAGGGCTGCCACACAGGGCTCCGCGTCTCCGTAGGACCTCCCAGTTATTGCGGCTGATGAAGCAAACAAATCCTTTAGCGCTACTTATGAGTGGATCCAGGAAATAAGAGGGCTGCCACACAGGGCTCCGCGTCTCCGTAGGACCTCCCAGTTATTGCGGCTGATGAAGCAAACAAATCCTTTAGCGCTACTTATGAGTGGATCCAGGAAATAAGAGGGCTGCCACACAGGGCTTCGCGTCTCCGTAGGACCTCCCAGTTATTGCGGCTGATGAAGCAAACAAATCCTTTAGCGCTACTTATGAGTGGATCCAGGAAATAAGAGGGCTGCCACACAGGTCTCCGCGTCTCCGTAGGACCTCCCAGTTATTGCGGCTGATGAAGCAAACAAATCCTTTAGCCCTACTTATGAGTGGATCCAGGAAATAAGAGGGCTGCCACACAGGGCTCCGCGTCTCCGTAGGACCTCCCAGCTATTGCGGCTGATGAAGCAAACAGATATCCTTTAGCGCTACTTATGAGTGGATCCAGGAAATAAGAGGGCTGCCACACAGGGCTCCGCGTCTCCGTAGGACCTCCCAGCTATCGCGGCTGATGAAGCAAACAAATCCTTTAGCGCTACCTATAGGGGATCCAGGAAATAAGAGGGCTACCACACAGGGCTCCGCGTCTCCGTAGGACCTCCCAGCTATCGCGGCTGATGAAGCAAACAAATCCTTTAGCGCTACCTATAGGGGATCCAGGAAATAAGAGGGCTACCACACAGGGCTCCGCGTCTCCGTAGGACCTCCCAGCTATTGCGGCTGATGAAGCAAACAGAAATCCTTTAGCGCTACTTATGAGTGGATCCAGGAAATAAGAGGGCTGCCACACAGGGCTCCGCGTCTCCGTAGGACCTCCCAGCTACCAGGGAAGCCCGTATTGAAAAATTAAACATAGTGACAAATTTTGAGTTGGTGTTTGAGACTTTCCACTGGCCATTGTTCCCGAACACAAATACTATTAAAAAGCCATAGTAATCCATTAAATACATAAATAAGTAGTTGCATTAAAGATTCTGCCTTATTTGTTATTGAATGCTGGCTGAACATTGACGCACTGGAATTCAAAATTCAATTTAAATAAACGACCAGAGATGTAAATTCAGAAATGTCGCCTGATACTGAGGTGAGGGTTATAAGGTACAGTGCTCTAATACCGAGCCACGATCAAAACAAAAGTAAAATAAAATAACGCTTTATAAAATAGACTTTAGTTTAGTTTAGGACATTAAATGTAAATATTTTAAGTCTATATGAAACGCCCAAGCTAACTCCAACAGTTCACGAACTGTATCTCCTTAGAGCACTATGCATAACATGGCATGGCATGGTATGTTTACGTAATATATTGGAAGTAATTCCATAATAAACGGTGAATTTAAATTTGGTTGCTTATTTTCTATTTTGTTTAACTTTATTTTTAACGAGTGCTTTGTGAATGAATACGTCTTATAAAAATTTGCTTTAAAAAACAAATTTATAAATACTCCGCACTAAGACGAATATATGGTGTTTAGCCTTAATATATTAATTTCGAAAATATATGTAAAATACAACAAACTAATGCTACAAATACTTCTCTAGTTGGTTTCCCCATTGAGAGGTGTTCCATGCCCTGAACCCCCAATCCCAATTTCGAATTTTACAGCGCCGCTACTGACAATCGAACCCATAACTTTACTTTCATAGTCAGTGCTCCACACGTTTAGCTAAAACGTGCAGAGGTTTATTTTTAAGATTTTAGATTGCCAAATTATGCAAAAACACATTACGAGAGTTTGAAGAGGTTATTAAATTAGGAAGTAGATTACTGAATACAGAATATTAACAAAGACAGCCTTATACCGGTTACAATAAGCATAGGCATGCCTATAATACCACTCACATTGATTCACAACGAGGAAAGCCATTTTGCAGACATAACCTTCACGTCTTCGCCAACTTTGGCGGAAAAATATCGTCAAAGGCAAACCTTTGAGATTCAACAGTTTTCATCTTTCTTTAACAACCAAATACTTTTGAAACATGCGTATCCATGTCTACGTTTTACAATTAATCAAGGACATGAACTTCAAAAGTACAAATTTCCATAAATTGTTAAAATTGTCCAAAGAGTGCTTTGGTGTTATGTTGCATTTAAAACTTAGAAATCTTGAAGGAAAATGTCCTTACAAATTACGAAAATACAAAAATATTAATACTCTTTTTAAGACATTTTATTATACTATTATTATACTATTCTATATTATAATTCTATTATTTAATACAGTTTAATGGCATTCCCAAAAAAGTACTTAAACCATAGCTTTCTAGAGACACAACACAATCTAGCACATTGGACTAAAGAAAGAATGGAAATTCACCGGAAACTGTTGAAGGCTTCTACGAATTCGGACTAAAGCTGCTGGTTGACCTTGAAGCGAAAGGAATCGGTCGCCGTGCTACGGCGTCAGAAAATAAACATTTCACCTGCCGCGGACGGATGTTTTCGAAAGATAATTCTACCGCTGAGAGAGAGAGAGAGAGAGAGAGAGAGAGAGAGAGAGAGAGAGAGAGAGAGAGAGAGATAGAGAGAGAGAGCTACGAATTGTCATACAATACCAGTCACTGTTAGTCCTTAGAATCACAGCTTGATAGCAACAACGCTGGGCAAATAATTCCAAGAAGCGGCCGGATTAAATGCAAACATGCGTAAGGCTTTGTTTACCAGGGCTCAACAAAGGAAAGTCCACACAAACCACAGCAAAATGTAATACATTATGTCCACCCACAACAAAAATACTGTATAAACAATACGTATTTCGTATTACGTCGATATGTGAGTCAAGAACTCTTTAACTTTCTCCCTTAAACAGACAACATTTCGCAGTCTATTATGCCACGCTTTCAAGAAGCTTGACTACATATAAAAAACATAAAAACACAAAAAAGTAAAAATACAGTCATAATAATTACATGGTTTAAAACCAAAAAATAAAATATTTCTTAGATAATATTGTCAATAGATGAATTTATAACAGATACTGCAAAAAGTGTTTGCCGTGACTAACTATTAGGCCTATATACGCGTATAAATATTGTGATGTAGGTACTTGAAAATACCGTGATATGTGTGGTTTATTTTCTTACTGTTTTTTTACGTTATTTATATAATTTACAATATATAATACTGTGGTGACGAACACCTTTCGAGAATCTAATATATATTTATCTATTGGCAATGTTATTTACGATTAAGTATATTTTATATATTTGATTTAAAATTATTTAGTAATATAATATGTTCACCCTACTTTTAAATATGTTGTATTTATAGTTTTTATAGGCCTATATATTCTAAACCTGAAGGGAACGGGGTGAAAAAATAGCTCCCGAAAATGATTGTTCAAGGGAGAAAATAAGATTCTTATTTTATTTATAGATAATATGTTCCATTTCGAGATGGTTTCCCATAATATTTTCAGTTTTAGGAATATGTTTGTCTGGTTTTGTTATACTTGAATGTAATTCAATATTTATGTTCTTTTTCTTCTTATTATTTTTCATATAACAAAACAATTTCAGTAATTAATTCCTTTCCACACGTAATCGTTATTGCTAGAAAAAAACTATATCTAACGATGCAGAAAATCTTCAAAAACGTGGAAAAATTATAAAAAATAAAATTCTTAGTAGCAACGCCTTAAAAATTTAAAATAAAAAAAAGAAACAAATAGTTTCACAATAAGCGCAAAACCTTTTAAAATGAAATTTTCTACAAAACAGATATGCCCTATACTACATTACAATACGGTTACAAGGTATCCAATTAGGATAGATTTGGTTATAGAAACAAAAGAGTGCCAAGAGGTCAACTTTGCTAAGAGGTCGTGTTCAACCCTTTCAATTGTTTACCTAGTGCATTAGTAAAAATTATATTTATTTTAAAACTAAATCTATTTGGGGGGATTATTCTAAGACCTTAAGTGGGGGAAGGTTTTACAATTTAAACAGTTATTACTTTTTCAACTTGGTTTTACCTAATATTTTAACAATCCATTCCTAGAGTGCTAGATTGAGTAAATAAATTTTTCAAATAGTTTTAATATAACTGTTTTTAATAAAACCAACAGTTCCTTTCTTATTCGCAAACAGTTTTTGTACAGGAAAACGGTTTTTTTTAAAAAGTAGTCATTACAGAGCACACGATCGACTAGAACCATCAGTTTTGAGTTCCAAATTAAAATTTAAAATCGGAAGATTACCCTCAGAACTTTAAGCAGAGATTTTTACAAATTAACTACTTTATTACTTGTTTGTGAAATACATTACAAGCAAAAACACTAATTTGTTCTTTTGCCATTTTTCTATAAATATCCTAAATCTGAAAGAGATTATCTAAACCCAAATGTCACATAATGTCACAATCACCATTGCCTTTTTTAAAAACAATAAAACATGTCGCTTTATCAGCGACAAGCCTTCCGAGTCAATAGGCTGCTCCCGCTTCTTAAACATTGGCTATTTCCAATTAACTCCGAGATAAATGCTGTGACATTTTCTGAGATAATATTTGCCCATTGCTAATTTTATTGCTCATTACACATACATTGTGATAAATTAATGGAATGATTGCATAGAAGCTCTAAACAAACTTTATATGATGTAGATCTGATGACGTTATTTGGTTAAATTAAATTCATATATATAAACACATATTTTTACAATACATATAGACTATAAGTTTGCAAAATATATAAACGTTAAAAAAAAATACATGATTGTAAGACAACAATTTTTAATAATTGCACATGCAAGTGTATCATTTTTTTATAGTTCTGAAGAAACAAAAAAATAAAATTTATCACTAAATAGAAAACCCCAATGATAATATAAGTAATTATTATCCGATTAGCCTTTATACAAAATTGTTGTTTGAATACAGAACAAGCAACATAAGTTGGACCAATCACTAACACAGTATGCGGAGCGGTGCGGTCGAACTGCGCGAGATTGTCTCAGAATTCTCGATTAACCTTTATACAAAATTGTTGTTTGAATACAGAACAACCAACATAGTTGGGCCAATCACTAACTCAGTATGCGGACCGGTGTAGTCGAACTGCTCCATGTCATCTAAGAATTCAAGAGCTACCCTAACTAACTGCTTGAAGTTACCAGGTGGTTATGTCGGGGGTAGCATCTAACTACCTAAAAATCGTATCGTACGGCAAAATGTAAAGTACAAATAAAAATGTTGACCAAACATAAGAACAAAAACTATTATTAGGTCGATGATTAACTTGAAAACATAAATCATGTTGTATTTAATAAATTACAAATTTAGGCAAGATTAGGCTGGTTAAATATTTTTACGCGTAGTTATAATTACAGACAATTTAAAATGTTATTCTCAACGAATGTAGTCTATAACATATACAATCTATGACCAAAAATGTTCTCATAACAATAAATTGTCAGCTGTCGGCTAGTAGTAAACTTGTTATTAACGTATTTTTTATTAAAACTGGTCATTTCTGACCAACTATTAATTTACATTTGATAATTAGATTTTAGCTTTTATTACAAAGAATCCATTGATTTCTATTGTATCTTGTTTGATGTTGGAAGCCAACCGGCGTGAGGAAGAGCATTGTTGTCACTCTTGTCGTTCAACGAGTTCAAATGGTTTTGTCCTTTTGAGTCGTCTTGTCAGGTGGTTGTTGTCGAGAAGTCTCAGTGCCTCAGGATTTTCGTGTTGAGTGAGCCGATTTACGTGTTTGATGGCGTTCTGTTTTATGACTTCCTCGACCATGGGTACACCAAGATCGCAATGCAAGTCACTGTTATGCACATACCAAGGAGCGTTGGCGATGTTTCTTAGTACTTTGTTCTGGAAGCGTTGTATCCCTTGTATGTGACATTTGCTGGCACAGCCCCAAAGCTGTATACCATACGTCCAAACCGGTTTGAGGATTTGGTTATATACCAATAGCTTGTTGTATATTGATACCCGTGAATTTCGACCGAGTAGCCAATACATTTGCCTGTAGCGAGTCTGGAGTTCTGTGAGTTTTATTTTGACATGCTCGACCCATTTGGCTGTTATTAACGTATGAAATAAAAATTCTTGCAGACCTTACCATTTACAATCTAATCCTATCTCCCTCAGAGTTGACTAAAGACGGCTAGTAGGCCTTCGCAAGAAGGTGCGATCAACCGTGCATAACTGACTTTAAATCTACCTGCGCAGCTCGACCATATCCCTGGGTTAGACAGATATAACCCACTTACTAATTTCTTGACAACTTGCGCAGTTCCACCCTTTCCAAAGCGGAGAACACTGCATTCTGAACCAAAGGTATTCTGAAAGTCCTTCCTTTTACTAATGGAAATTATGACGAGAGGGTTTTATCACATTGTACAAAATAAAACTGTGTATTTTTTTTACATATAAGCACGTATACTCAGTATTTATAAATACATTATTTAAACATTTCTGACCAAAATTCTCACTCACTCATATTTATTTAAGGAAAAATTGAGACGATAACTCCAATTTCTCAAAACATTATGAAAAATAATCGTGAAATATACCAAGCTAACTGGGCCACTGTATTCACTAACTTGCGCTAAAGTTCCCAATATTTATTAACAAAGTGGTAGGCTACTCTTTGTGGTTTTAGTGACCAAGGCCACCTCGAAAGATATTCTATATGTTTTATGTGGTTTTAGTGATCAAGGCCACCTCGAAAGATATTCTATATGTTTTATGTGGTTTTAGTGACCAAGGCCACCTCGAAAGATATTCTATATGTTTTATAGACCGGTTTTATAGGCCGGGATCTCTAACCTACGTCCCACATCCGGTAGCGGAAAAAATTTTTCTGGCCCTCGAAAAGCTAGTATACTGAAAAAAAAACTTATTTGGTAAAATATTTCATTTTAAACATTTTGCCATTAAATATAAGTACAGTACTCGTCTCTCAGTTGCCACTTCTTTTCTCTATTAGTATAAAACTAGCTGAAAACAAGTAAAAAACTAAGCAAGAAACTCTCAAAAACCAGCACTGAGCTCTTGATTAGAAAAAACGTCGTGGGTGTGTGTGGGTGTGGGGGCTAGACTTTTTGCCCAGAAATATTGCCGGCCCGCCTTTCCTCCAAAAGTTTTCGATGTGGCCCTTGAGTAAAAAAGGTTAGAGACCCATGATGTGGGGCAATTAATTAAGGACTAGAAAGGAGCCCGGGAGTATGAAATAAAATAAACAAATCAAAGATGTAAAATGGTTTTCCGTTACCTTTTGAATGTAAGAAGCTGGTAAAGTGAAAACACAAACTACTTAAAACACTTAAAGGTACATAATACTCAGACTACAAACGGAATAGATGCACCAACTTCAGAAAGTAATAAATGGCCAAGAATGTGCTAAAGGCGTAACTGGGAGTGCTTCCTTACCAGTAAAGGTTAACCGGACAACCAATTCGCCAGGTTTTACTGCCCGAATGCCTACTGCCTTGAAAGCCCGCTCTTCAAACCCGGTAATTTGCAGTGCTTTATAGGCAAATTAAGTGGACACCTGTTATGCCAACGCAATGTGTAGAAATACACCAAATAGTAAACTACCAACAAAGTCATTATTACTTTCAAGTAGGCCTAATTAATATCAAAATATCTCAATTCATTATATGAATGTAATGTCTTTAAATTTTTAAAAGTTATTATGATATATCTCACAGAACTAAATTCTTTGATAGAAAACTAGTATTTAAATTGATTTTGTTACTAACGAGTTCAAGCTATTTAAAACACCACACACGTTTATAATAAACTTAATTTTTCGCTTTATCTAATATCTTAAACTTGATGTGCTGGAAAAAACGTTCTGTTGATTTTCATTGTGACAAACGCTATTTAGTGGTACAAATGCCCGCCGTATTATTTAGGTTTTTGAGAGTTTACACTGAGAAAAAATTAATTTTTATTTTCATTCGATTTTCAGAAGTCGGGTGGTGGGCGTGATTACGTAAGCGAACATTACAAGATCACTGTAAAGGCTATTGGAACATCTATTGTATATTTAGATAAGTTCACAATATACACAGTATAATCTGCATTTGTAAAAGCAAATAGTTTTGTGCCTAAAAGCGTGGGTGTTTGTAAATTTGAGAAACAAACACTTCGGGATAGTAAACCTTTTAAGCAGATGTTTTCTTCAAGAGTTAATTATAAAATAATTTACAATAAAATTTGCCTAAATCATTACGAAATCTATAAACGCAAACATAATGGATAATAAATATAAACAATATTCAAGCTGGCTTGTGTGTGAAAGTTATAGATAAAAGAATGAATTTGCTACGACTCACAATTATAAAAACTTGATTATAATACGCGTTTCAATGACAATGTCATCATCTTCAGTGACGCTACACAATTTAAACTTAATTAAAAAAACTAAACATAACCTATAATGTTTTAACAAAAGTAATAAGCGGATCTTAACAAAAGCAATTTGCCAGATCTGCTTATTACTTTTGTTAAAACATTATAGGCTATGTTTAGTTTTTTTAATTAAGTTTAAATTGTGTAGCGTCACTGAAGATGATGACATTGTCATTGAAACGCGTATTATAATCAAGTTTTTATAATTGTGAGTCGTAGCAAATTTATTCTTTTATTTATAATGGTTAATGTTATATTCATAAACATTGTTTTACTAATAGTTATAGTGTATATTTATAACAGTAACAATATGCAATTGTAATAATAACTAATTTAGCCAATTTAACTTGGAATAAACCAAGCAAGTAATGCTTTTGTAAAATTAAATTTACAAATAACAGAATTATAATTGATTATTCCTTATAATCAATTAATATAAATTGCTCAAGTTCAATTTAAAAATTTATAATAATAATTTTTTAACTTTTACATTTTAATTTTATAAATAAATGACTTAAACATATCCTCTAAATAAATTAGAAAATAAACCATTAGCGAGTTAAGCATAGATCTTAAAGCACAGACTTATAAAGAACAGTAAACTAGCTTTGATTCTTGACTCGTTAATGACAGCTTTATTTAGGCAAGGTCTAACAAATTAATTCAAGTGAAAAAAAAAACGTTAAAAAACGTTAAAGAGATTATATTGTGACACTTGAAGAAGCGTTGACAGAAGTAAAAACCTTTATAGTCACGTTTATAGAAATTTTGAATTGAGAAATACATTTAATTTGTTATCAGAAGCGCCTAAGTTATTTTCATTTCAAAAATTGGATTAAAAATACATGGCACATTATTATCATTCCAATGAATTATTTGTATTGAGGTTTGGCATAATTTAAATAAATTAATATATTTATTAACTGATAAAAACTATCTAGCAACAACCCTTTTCATTAACAATGTTCAACATAACCTACGTGTAAAAACAGTTGTTTTACAACATAACGTATAACACTAAATCAGCTGATATATGAAATCATATGTTATCTTTTGTTTCACTTTCAGGTTACTCATAGCGTAACCTAACCTGAAGGAAATTATACTGACATGAAATACTATGTTTATGTCCATCCAATAAGGTTTTGTAGGCGTCACTATAACAATTTTAAATTATAAAATATGTGTGGTATGAAATAATGTGTTATAGGCTGCGTTTACGCGAAAATGGCGTACGAAAACTGTCCAACGAAAATTATGTGTCGTGTGTTTACATATGGTATCATATCGTAGGCTTACATATTACAAAATTACTAACATTAAGGCTACTGACATACACTAAGCAAGTGGTGACGGCAGCGCAACGCAAACTTGAGCTGCTTTTTCACAGCATACGGAGTTGCATGCACGTATTCATAGTGAAGTGATAGCAACGCGACTAGCGAGTGACACAGAAACTAGAGTTGCTCCGGTCACGGTATGCTGTAAACTCGTTGCTCAGTTGCCAGCAGTATTTGTTGTGTTTCTCAAGAGTGATATCGTATTCAAATAATTATTATTTGTATTTGTATTTTTTGTGTTTCTATTTCTTTGAATAGTCTTTTATTATACTGCTATAGTGTGTCAGAAAAACAAAATATTGCTGGTTCTGGTCATGGTTTGTGTACCCAACAACTTCAAAGAATATCAAAATTTTTTTCAAAATATATAAAATCGGCATTTGAACTATAAAATTGCATTGGTTTACAAATTATTTATTATTTCATTGTAATGTAATGTTATTTTGAACTTTGAAGTTTTACATAAAACAAAATACATAAATGAGCAATTAACCTTAGCTGAGTGTTATTGTCAATCTTTCTCCAGCTGAAATTTATTTCTCCATCTTTTTCATAAAGACAGGGTCACCATCCTTTTCTGACGACGACATAACTGACAGCTAAACTAGCAACTTTATATGAACAATCATGTAAATCGACTAGCAACTTTACTAATAGCAACTCAAGTTTACGTTGCGTTGCGATCACCCGTTGCCAGCCTAAGATGGGCTGGTAGAAGCAATGTTAAACATATGGTTAATTAGTTAGAACGCAGCGTTCAATCAGCTGTATATGCGGAGATAAGTATCGAGTGAGAAATAAAATCAGCTGTTTGGAAGGTTTTCCGAAATATAACACTGGCAGACAGCCAAGAGTTCATACCTTTGCATGCAACTGTATCCGCTCATGCCGGTAAATCAAGACCTGCGCAGAAACATCGTAAATGTAGGCTATTACTGCCTAAATGCAGTACAAATTTAAAGTGAATACGATAAGAGAGTAAAAATCTTTTTAGAAATCTTAACGAGCATTTTCGCCCGTGTTTAAACCTTCTGTTATTTTTGTGGGGTTGGTTACAATGCCTTCATTTAACTTTTTACGTTCGAAGTTAAGCTAAAGTTGAGTATAAAAAAGGTACTTAAATATATAAAATACTTTTTTCTTATAAAAGGTTTTTTTTAGAATATTCCAGTTTTCATGTTTTTACAGGAAATTAGTAATATTAAGATATTTAACATGAGCTTAAAGTTTAAAACTCAAGCTCTTAGTTTGTTATATGCAAATATGTAGTGTAAAATTGTTATTTTAAATTGTGCTTTGAATATTTTAGTGAATGCAAATACGTTTTACTCGAAATTCTACCACAAATATAAACTTTAAAGTTCGCTACTTAACCGTAAACATTATTCAATTATTGTAATTGTTAGTAAAAAAACATTACAATGCAATTACAGTACAAAAAAAAATTGAAGTAATTATAAACAATTTCACTTTAACCTAGTACCGGGTATTGTTAACGATTTAAGCATTAAATCTTTCACAAACAGTGACAATCAATCAAACTTTGGTCAAAAACTCCTCACAAACAGTAATTACACAATCATATATACAAATTTACAATTTCTCCTCAAACTAAATAAGAAAAACACTCCACGACTGAACAATATGGAGTATGCATACATGTCAAATTAAACCCCATAATAAACACCCATTTCCCACGATCTATTTTTCCATGAGTGTAGGCGAATTTGTTCGATCTGTGTTAATCCCCCAAGCAGGGAGGTTCAATCGTTTTTATAAATGTAAGAAGCACTCTGTACATACTGTAGCGTCGATATTTTCCCCTACGACAATGTCTAGTAAAATCTCGCCCGCTTCACCTGTCAACAAATGCGCCGAGCACCTCCGTCTTCCTGAGCATCGCCACTTTCGGCCCGATTGTGTCGTGTCCCCTTTAAAATATCTGAACCTTTCAAACGCCACTAACTTAAATCCGCTCTCACTCAACATAAAAATCGCCTTACACTTTTTCTGCCCACTAGTAACGCCCACCGTGACTATCAAGATGAGAACTGGCTTGTGGCAGTGCGTGGTGAGGAGGATCCTCAGGGGTGTTTAGGAGACCCTTCCGGGATACCCTGCTTACTAATCATCCGGCCACTTCGACCGTGATTCTTTCTTAAGCAACAAAAATACCACTGGAATATTTAGACTGTTCAGTACCATCCAGTTGCCGCTAAAACCTCACAAACCCTAATGCCCTAAAACCCGGTGCTATTTTGCACAGAACCGGCGAATACTCCTCCCCCACTCTATCTATTTAAATCAACAGTCCAGACGGCCGTTCTCAGTATAAGTAAAAGTAATTGCCTATAGGGAGGTTTCTAAAATCCACATTAATATGAAATATATTTTTAAAAGAATTTATACATTAGGAAGAAATTATGTATATCTAACACTTATTTCATTGTTTTAGGCGTCGTAAGATGGTTGTAACGGGTAAACATTTCTTTACAATCCTGATAAATGGCATGTCGACTTTAAGTAGCTTGGGCACATGACGTCATAGTTTTCCCCCTATTTCCTGTACCAAGGGGTTTCATGCCCTCACTTAGTCCTATCCATACTCACAACCCTTATTTTTCCTTCGTAGCCACATTGAATAATCCTCAAAGGTACAAAAAATAAAGAAAACTTTTAATAATTTTATTTTTTCCAAAATATCAAAAAGTCTCTAAAGCGTTTTGATACAAATTATTTATAAAAATCTATCCACAAAAGTCTGCCTCGAAAATTTCAACGTTCGAAGACATATATTATTAAGGAGAGTTATAGATGAATTTTCACCTTTTAGGGAGGAAATTATTGAAACAATATTTAGTAGGCAAAAGTTAGAAAAAGCCTGTAACAAAATATTTTGAATTTTTTCAAGTCCTTTTGCCTTAAGTAACTGTATTAATAAAAGAGACTTGCGTACCAGAAGATAACACAACTACAGCCTAATGAAGGGAACTTATTGCCACATTTTAATCTTCCTCCCTTTGTCCTATCATGAACAATTACTCATTAAAAAATAATAATGTTGTATTACTATGAACTGTTCAATAAGAAACAAGAAATAAACAAAATTGAGAATATTAGCTAATTATAATATTCCTTACTATTTTATTAATTATTATTAATATAAATATCAGGAAACCTATATACGATAGGATAATACTCCGATTGAGTCTGAAATCCTAAACATTGTTTCACGTATAACGTGGATTATTTAGCAAAAGAATTTTGTAAGCTACTTCTTCTTATAAACCTAGAATGGCACAATAGCACCCTATGCATGAAAACGGAGGTTATTAAGTCGATATCAACATAATCAAAACCTTTGTGACGTATAGATTGCCCTGGCAAATGCCGGTCTAACTGGGCATTCATATATTTGCATAGTACATTCAAGTTGACTCTTGCTTAAGTCCAATGTATTTCTGGAAATATGTACTGGTTAAAAATCTTTGAAAACTTGATGATAAATATTTTTCTAAAAAATGTAAGCCTATTGGATTACTAAGGTTAACCCCCAATATGCCAATTTTGAGAGAAAATACTCTCTTAGCCCATTGGATTGCAGAGGTTAATAACCACATATATACCTATTATTGTGAAAATCTTTGAAGTAGTTTCCAATGTTTAACAATTTTCGTAAACGTGACGATTTTTTTAAAAAAATTCACCTAAATCATTGGAATGGCGAGGTTAAAAACGCCCTATATACGAATTTTGGTGAAAATGTGTATGTTATTTTCCGATGTTTAGCAATTTTTGAATACTTGATGCGGATTTTTCACTAAATTTTCACTTAGCCCATTGGATTACTGAGGTTAAAAACCCCTATATACAAATTTTAGTGAAAATCCTTAAAGTAGTTTCTAAGAGAAAATTTACAAATACATATATACAATTATTCAAAATCTGATTATGACAATTTTATAGTAAATATTGATTCAGTTCCATGGATTCCTGAGTTTAAAAACCCCCTATATACCAATTTAGGTGAATATTCTTGAAATAGTTTCCAAGAAAACATTTACACATATACATACATACATACATATATATATATATATATATATATATATATATATATATATATATATATATATACATACACAATTGTTAGTCGTTTACAAATATTAGATATATAATTATTAGTAAGAGCAATCGTAGTGTTTCCGCCTCTGACTTACGCAATCCGTATCACGATAGCCATGAATATCCACACGTAATGCCTCTTCTGCGGTACCTAACAATAACCAACAAAGCTTCAAACTACCAGCACCCTTGCTGCTAAACAGCGTAATGTAATACAATAGCTCCACAGATGACCCTCAGCCTACAGGATGACTCCAAATGCCTTAGTGATTCTACCGTGCTGATGGGTACAGACCTACTTAAAATAAAGTCTCCCGCGGTACTTCACGAATATTTCTAGCACTACTGAACTCCAGACGTAGCTGCAGCTTTCTAAGCGAAAAAGAACCGCACTTAGTACCCCAAAGCCACAGTTACGGTTTCCGGACTTTTAACAGCTACCACGATAACACGTGGGTTAATGAAGTTGACATCAAAACGCTAATGGGTCGCACGATCGCCTTTAAAGAATCTTTGTCTGTACCAAATAGCTGCAGAGATGTCCTAAGTAAACGCACCCAGAGATTGGCGCTTTTCGTTCGAAAATTTCGTTTCGGCCGAGCCAACATTCGACAATACTGGACCTGTCCAGGTGCTCCTAGGCGCACCTCTGTTTCCAGTCGTTGTTGACTAACGACCAACTATCGTTAGGTCAGAATCTTCCGGTGGCCATGTGTACTCACTTGCTCATGGGGCCGATCAAAATTTATTAGTAAATCATTGATAAAAAATAGCCTGTAAGTTGAAAGGTAATTCAATGAATATACTGTACTTCCGTCGACAATAAGTAGCAACAATATAACATTTATCAAAATCCATAGAAACGTCTATTTCTATTGTTGTATTCGATTATATATCTGTTGTGAATAGCCCTCTGCGGAGCCAACATCGGTTAGTTTTATTTAATGGGTGCGGGCCGTCTAAGTAAGTCGTGAGTAATCCTCCCTTAGGGAGCCGACACGGGTAGGCGCGGTGACTCCTACTGTAACCTGATTGGGGTTGCCTGGGGGTCCTTCAGTTATACCTTGAAGGCTCAAGTTATTCATTCTGTATTATGATTCTACCATTGAATACTTTTCTTTTTCTCTGGTACAATCATTATACCTGATGAATCCTTGATCCTTCCTCGTCTCACTGCTGCACTCCTGCTCAGTGCCATTCAGTTTACAGTTGGAGTCTCCCAAATAAGCATCAATGTATACATGTGATGTAATAAACAAAATAAAATATAAAACACTGTATAGTATATATCAGTATGTAAACTAATTACAGATAATAAAATTTATATTCAAGGCAAAGTTAGAATAACAATAGGCTAAATGGCATAAACCGTTCAGCTACAAGTTTTATATTTTCTGAAGTTTTATATATAAGTTTTATATCAGGAAACCTATCTACGATAGGATCTTACTCAGACTGAGTCCGAAATGTTAAACATCATGATTCGCGTATGACGTGTATTATCATTTGGCAAAATAATTTTAAAGCTACTTCTTTTAATCCTAGTGAATGCCACACATGTCATTCCCTGTGCATTAAAATGGAGTCTCTTAAGTCGGTACCAACATAACAAAAGATTGCCTCTGTGACTTACGGATTGTCAGAGCAAATGCTGGTCTAACTGGGAATCGATGTATTTGCGTAGCACATCCAAGGGGACTCTTGCTTGAGTCCAATGTAATTCTGGAAATATGAACTTGTTAAAAATTTTACAATACAATTTTTTAGGAGATTTCGACTTAGCTCATTGGATCCCCTGAGGTTAAAAACCCTCTATTTACCAATTTTGGCTAAAATCCTTAGAGTAGTTTTCAAGAAGAAAGTTATAATTATACAATTATTAGTCGTTAAAGAATATTAGAAATAAATAAATTTATAAAACCAATAATTGTTCAATGATTTATATTTCTGGTCGGACAAATAATCTAATATTTTGTATACATATATTTTCAGAATGTTTGTCTTGTACTATACAACATTTTTTTGGAATTTTAATATTACATGAAGAAAAACATACATACTTTTTCGGTTTCTCTGACAAAATTTTCAATTGTTTTTCAGTATTATTGTTAGACTTCAAAATAAAACGAAAGTAAAATTTGCAATTATTAAATAACAACGAAGAACCAACTAGCTCGCGTTAGAAATGATAAGTCGTCATCATCAGTGAGGATTGGTAAGCCAGTGGCACCGGCGGCTACCAGGGGCGCCGTAGATGCCTCAAAATTAGCATATCGTGAAATGAATCACAATCTTTTATCAGTAAAATTGTTGAACTAATTGTTTCTAATAGAAAGCAGCTGCTACGCTATATAATATTGTACTGTGCATTTCTTTTATATGGATGAATTTTTCTAAATAACAAGGTATAATTCTTGTTGAGACGTAGGCCTACCTTCACTATTTTAGCTAGGCCTGAACCATATATCTTGGCTATTTTTACATTATAATTAAATAATAAAAATATATACAACTCACAAATATACAACTTTTTATTTCAAACGCGTTTCGACGACTACTTTGCCGTCATCTTCAGTGAAAATACACAAATGAAATTAACTAACAAAAATATATATATTAAACATAACCTATAAAGTTTTAGCAAAAGTAAAAACAAAAGTGTTTTTACTTTTGCTAAAACTTTATAGGTTATGTTTAATATATATATTTTTTTTAGTTAATTTCATTTGTGTATTTTCACTGAAGATGACAATAAAGTAGTCGTCGAAACGCGTTTGAAATAAAAAATTGTATATTTGTGAGTTGTATATATTTTTATTATTTAATTATAACTTTCACTCACAAGCCAGCTCGAATATTATTTATATTTTTACATTGTAAAAGATTTTCTCAAAATAAAGCAGTGTGTGTTAGTAAGAAACAATAACTTGATAAGCATTTACCTAAAACTTTATTACTAATAAATTGAAAGGAAATTTTCTGAGACGTGCAAAAATATATATTCATCGCAAGGGAGTTGAAAAATTTGGGAGTCACTGAGTTACAATGACTAACTCCTAATGATAAATTTAACACAGAAACGCGTTGTTATTTAGTTATTACCTTACAAGCTAACCAGTCGCGTTTTGGGAAACATTTAGTATCTTTAAAACCAAAAGATTTTGTTAACTTTATTTTACCCTCGAAAAAATATATTTTCGACATATAAATTTACAACACTAGAGTTTGCTTTTAGAGAGTATATTTAACTTTAACATTTCAGAACATACAGATTTTAAAACAAAATCTGTAAAGAAATAATTACCACGGTACTGAAAATAAATGTATATTACAAAGGCTTCCTTTTGCCAAAGGTATAAATTATTAACTCGCTCAAGTTGAATATATTACAGCAGTATTTTTAGAAGCTCTTTCACAATACACAGGTTACGCGTTTTTCTATATGTTCCTATATTTACATTCTGCCTTCACAAACACAGTGTGTTTAAAATTTTCAGAGTTTTCGCTTGAGCGTGGGCAGCAGCTTTAAAACCAGCCACGATCAGCAGAAGGATTTTCTGCATGAGTTAGTTTTGTCAAAGTTTAAATCGTTATTTTGTCAAGGTTTTTTTTAAAGAAAATGTAACTTTAAAAAATAATATCGTATTTTTAAGATATTGGGATTAATTTTCTAAAAGAGTAAAAATATGTAGAATATAATACCTTAATTTATTATTTGCATATTTATTTTGCCTTTGTTGCTCGAAAATATTGACATAAAAACTACAAGAATTTTATATTAGGGCAAACAGAAATAAAAATCATATAAGTAGATAAAAACACTAATTAGGAATCAATAATAAATTTTCGAAGCGCGTTTCGATGACAAAGTCAGCATCATCAGTCAGTAAATAAATAATATCGTATTTTTATAATATTGTGATTAATTTTCTAAAATAATAAAATTTTGTAGAATATAATACTTTACTTTATTTTTTGCATTTTTGCGTTGCCTTTATTGCTCGAAAATATTGACATAAAAAACTACAAGAATTTGTGATTACAACTTGGGTAAGGTCAACCACTCATGGTTAACTTGGTCAATGAATACAAATAATTTTATATTAGGGCAAACAGAAATAAAAATCATATAAGTAGATAAAAACACTAATTAGGAATCAATAATAAATTTTCGAAGCGCGTTTCGATGACAAAGTCAGCATCATCAGTCAGTAAATAAATAATATCGTATTTTTATAATATTGTGATTAATTTTCTAAAATAATAAAATTTTGTAGAATATAATACTTTACTTTATTTTTTGCATTTTTATGTTGCCTTTATTGCTCGAAAATATTGACATAAAAAACTACAAGAATTTGTGATTACGACTTGGATAACGTCAACCACTCATGGTTAACTTGGTCAATAAATACAAATAATTTTATATTAGGGCAAACAGAAATAAAAATCATATAAGTAGACAAAAACACTAATTAGGAATCAATAATAAATTTTCGAAGCGCGTTTCGATGACAAAGTCAGCATCATCAGTCAGTAAATAAATAATATCGTATTTTTATAATATTGTGATTAATTTTCTAAAATAATAAAATTTTGTAGAATATAATACTTTACTTTATTTTTTGCATTTTTATGTTGCCTTTATTGCTCGAAAATATTGACATAAAAAACTACAAGAATTTATGATTACAACTTGGGTAAGGTCAACCACTCATGGTTAACTTGGTCAATGAATACAAATAATTTTATTTTAAAGTAAACAGAAAAAATATCAAATAAGTAGATAAAAACACTAATTAGGAATCAATAATACATTTTCTAAGCGCGTTTCGATGACAAAGTCAGCATCATCAGTCAGTAAATAAATAATATCGTATTTTTATAATATTGTGATTAATTTTCTAAAATAATAAAATTTTGTAGAATATAATACTTTACTTTATTTTTTGCATTTTTATGTTGCCTTTATTGCTCGAAAATATTGACATAAAAAACTACAAGAATTTATGATTACAACTTGGGTAAGGTCAACCACTCATGGTTAACTTGGTCAATGAATACAAATAATTTTATTTTAAAGTAAACAGAAAAAATATCAAATAAGTAGATATGATAAAAACACTAATTCGGAATCAATAATACATTTTCTAAGCGCGTTTCGATGACAAAGTCAGCATCATCAGTCAGTAAATAAATAATATCGTATTTTTATAATATTGTGATTAATTTTCTAAAATAATAAAATTTTGTAGAATATAATACTTTACTTTATTTTTTGCATTTTTATGTTGCCTTTATTGCTCGAAAATATTGACATAAAAAACTACAAGAATTTATGATTACAACTTGGGTAAGGTCAACCACTCATGGTTAACTTGGTCAATGAATACAAATAATTTTATTTTAAAGTAAACAGAAAAAATATGAAATAAGTAGATAAAAACACTAATTCGGAATCAATAATACATTTTCTAAGCGCGTTTCGATGACAAAGTCAGCATCAGCCAGTAATACTATGGACTTTAGTGTTATGTAATTAGTTATATTTAATTCAAACTAACTACAAATAACTATCATTCAAACGCGAATTAGTAAATCATTTATTGATCGTGTATTGTTTAAAAGACTCTGCTCTATATTACCTCTGCTCAAAAACTAAGCTCAAAATTTGGAATTAAAAAAGCAGACGGACATCAAATTAGTAAGTGCTGAAGAAAAGAAATCTTGGCAGAGCATTTTACTCTGTCATTATTTATTTTCTATTAACCATTTTCTCTATTAACTTGACAACTTCATTGATTAATTTTAATTTCCAATAATTTTCTGTTATTAAAACGACTCTTGTAATTCTGTAATCAACGATTGCTACGAGAAGTTACTAAGAAACAGGAATATCAAGATCGGTTACGAGACAGTTTCATTCCACTGTAAAAACGCACATGAGCAATCGTTCGTTGTAGTTTGTTCGAGGTACGAAGGCATGTTTAGGTCAAATAGGCCTGATAGTAAACCTAAAGTCTTATAATTTAAACATGAAACTTTTAAAATTGCCCTAATTGCTGATTATTTTATGTGAAAAATATGTATCAATATAATGAATCCTTCTCTAAGTTTACAATTTCTGTCGTTTTTGTAAATAACCTAATTAAACAAGTATATATATACATATATATATATATATATATATATATATATATATATATATATATATATATATATATATATGTATATATATATATATATATATATATATATATATATATATATATATGTATATATATGTATATAAATTTATTGATGATGTTGGTACTGTTAGCCAACGAAAACTTTTGAATTGTAATTTCAATTATAATTCTTGTATTTGTATTTTGACTTAGGTTCTTTATATATATATATATATATATATATAATATATAGTGATATGTTTTCATATTACAAAAACAAGAATATTTCAGTTTGTTACATAATTATTTTCCTGAAGATGCTGGCACTGTTTTATCGGCTAAAAGCTTTGAATAATATATGTATTAAAAGTATTATTGTTTTTGAAATATTTTTATTTATATATATATATATATATATATATATATATACCTTAACAATACTGTTTTCTTGTATTCACTTATGACTTACACTTTAATATACGTAAACAAGGAACTTCCTTGGTACGTATGAGAGTCGACTTCTGAGAACTTTATAACTCCCTCTCATTTTCCAACTTTTTAGAAGACGGCAGTAATTAATGAGCTCTCGAAAGTCGACTCATAAATATACCAAGTATGATTCTTGTTTAAGTATATAAAAGTGTAAGTGGTGTGTGCGTGTGCGCGCGTGTGTGTGTGAATGTGTGTGGTAATGCTTAAACACAAAAATATTTATAAAACAATATGCTCCAAGGATTTCACCAATGTAATATGTTTATATTTCAAAACCTTCAAACACTGGCAACAGATAAAATAACACTGCCAATGTATGAAGTTTTTGGTGGTATCAATATATTGCATTGATGGAAAGGTTCGACATTGTTAAATAAATATAGACAATATTTAAATATATATATATATATATATATATATATATATATATATATATATATACCTTAACAATACTGTTTTCTTGTATTCACTTATGACTTACACTTTAATATACGTAAACAAGGAACTTCCTTGGTACGTATGAGAGTCGACTTCTGAGAACTTTATAACTCCCTCTCATTTTCCAACTTTTTAGAAGACGGCAGTAATTAATGAGCTCTCGAAAGTCGACTCATAAATATACCAAGTATGATTCTTGTTTAAGTATATAAAAGTGTAAGTGGTGTGTGCGTGTGCGCGCGTGTGTGTGTGAATGTGTGTGGTAATGCTTAAACACAAAAATATTTATAAAACAATATGCTCCAAGGATTTCACCAATGTAATATGTTTATATTTCAAAACCTTCAAACACTGGCAACAGATAAAATAACACTGCCAATGTATGAAGTTTTTGGTGGTATCAATATATTGCATTGATGGAAAGGTTCGACATTGTTAAATAAATATAGACAATATTTAAATATATATATATATATATATATATATATATATATATATATATATATATATATATATACCTTAACAATACTGTTTTCTTGTATTCACTTATGACTTACACTTTAATATACGTAAACAAGGAACTTCCTTGGTACGTATGAGAGTCGACTTCTGAGAACTTTATAACTCCCTCTCATTTTCCAACTTTTTAGAAGACGGCAGTAATTAATGAGCTCTCGAAAGTCGACTCATAAATATACCAAGTATGATTCTTGTTTAAGTATATAAAAGTGTAAGTGGTGTGTGCGTGTGCGCGCGTGTGTGTGTGAATGTGTGTGGTAATGCTTAAACACAAAAATATTTATAAAACAATATGCTCCAAGGATTTCACCAATGTAATATGTTTATATTTCAAAACCTTCAAACACTGGCAACAGATAAAATAACACTGCCAATGTATGAAGTTTTTGGTGGTATCAATATATTGCATTGATGGAAAGGTTCGACATTGTTAAATAAATATAGACAATATTTAAATATATATATATATATATATATATATATATATATATATATATATATATATATATATACTGTATATGTATTTATGTATGTATACTCGTATATTTGTGAACGGTTTTTCTCTTGTACATTTTTAGAAACATTTCAAACCAAGGGAGAAAAATTTTAACCAACAAAGTTTAAAACTTGTCAACAGTTGAATTGTCAGTATTATCAAGAGGTGTTTATATATCACAACATTTTGATAATTGTTAGATTGTCTTTTAGAATTATATTAGAGTGATTTCTTTTAAAAATTCTAGATGATGAGGCTTCTCGAATTATATAATATAAATTCAAAACATAGATAGAAACGTTACAGAACCGGTCAAACAGGTTTTAATTTCGCAGTAGCTTAAAAAAAAAAAGCTGAAGATGTTTTGAGGAAAGAAAAATAAAATTCAAAAGTACTTAAAGCCTTAAATTGCGTTACTTCTTACATTTAACCAATCAACAATATGTCTGTACATAATAATTCTCAACAACTGGGTGAACTCTGGTTTTAATAAAAATTTTCCATATGTTATAACGGTATTTCGCAAACTATGAATATGGTTAAAATTTGAACAAATTCAAAATAACTTCAACCTACAAACAAAAGAAATTGAAAAATCTGATAAAAAAAGAACACTAATTCTTATCACATTCAAAATAAAATTAGGTTACTTCACAGTAAAAAATACGAGTATACTGTAGGTTCTGAGGTGTTTTGCTATAAAACCATATTAGGTTTTCTAGCGTTACCATTCGATTCACCAACCGGTTAACTGCGTTGGT
>JBAIZL010000008.1:64404021-64425274 GCA_036971475.1 Prosapia bicincta
CATTAAATGCAGCAATCGGTTAGTTTACGTATAATATTTTATAACGAAATCAATTCTAACTGGATACGTTTTAACAGTATTAATACAGCCATAGAGTAATGTAGTATAACAGAATGCAATTAAATATTAGAAAGAGCCCAAATACCACAAAAATATTAAAACATATCAAATAAAACAAGTTACTTAAGATTAAACCCTTATGCACATTTCAATGACTATGTCACTCTAGTTTGAAACTTCTTGTTTGGTAGACTGTAATTTGTAATAAGACCCTCTGATGATAATGACATGGTCATCGAAAAGTACATAAGATTTTAATCTTAAGTAACTTGTTTTATTTGTCATTTTTTATTATTTTTGTGGTATTGGTGTTCTTTCCAATACTTTCATTGTATATATATTGTACCACTGTGCTCTGGATATTGTGTATAACAGAATGCGTCAATTCGTAAGGAATTAGTTATTAAAGGTTTGTGTTTATAAAATGAGGTCATGTTTTTATAACAGTAGGCTACTCAAGAAATTTTGAAAAGTATTTATGTTTGAAATAGTATTTTCCAAAATAAAATAACAGTAGACTATTAATGTTTGCGACATTTAATTAACTATTTTTGTTTAGAATGTATTTTGAGGTAACATAAGTGGAGACGACAATATCGGAATTGACTCAATCTTTACCTTAATTACAAATATAAAATCCAAAGTTTCCTAAATATTTTTTTTTTTTTAAGAATTGTTATAATTCAGATATCTATAAACATCCGGTAAGGATAAGGTTGGTTACACAAATTAAGTTTCCATACGTTAGCTTACCGGTTGCTGAAAATGTTTCAGTTTAGCTTACTTTATCTTTATATTTATTTTATGTTTTTATCTTTTCGAAGCACTATTTCTCGTTAATGACATTTATATTTTAGTTTACAATTTCATTTACGACATTTATAATTTGTTTGGCTTAGAATGTAATTTTAAGTAACATATATAAATCTGAGGACTGGCACCACATATTGTACACAATTACCTTTAATATATTAAAGCATCTTTACTACTGACAAATATAATGGAAACATAAGACTTAAAGAGTTGTTTGTTTATTACCCCAACATTATGTTGTACATCAGGTCTCGGGCATTTAGATTGCCACCCGCTCAGACGGTTTGTAAGACAAAACAAAACTTTAAAAAAAATCATTCGACTACGGATAATTAATCTATGATCCTAAAGGTCAGCAGATAAGCACCAGTAAAATACGACATAAAACCATTTTACTTGCTTGGCCATTATGCATTCATAAGAAGGCTAGTCGAGCGTGACATCCAGCTATAAATCTGATTGTAACAATAGAACTCACATTTTTCTTTTGACCAGTTTTTTCAGGACGTTACCTACAGCTTTTATTGATTATTTAAACTGTGGAAATTACCACAGTAAATTTATCAATTACACACGCTAATCTCAAAAAAATTATCTTTAATTATAAATCAACATCACTGAGGATCGTTACCTGTACGCCTATATTAGGCGTAGATTTATAATTAATTACTTTTTGTGCTTATTGCGTGTAATTATTATTCCTCAGCTGTTTAAGGTAATAAATCATACCTTTATGTTAGTGTAACATTAAATTTTCTGATTTAATGGGAATAAATTACCCACTGCTATCATAAAATCGTTATAAAGATTTAGCCATGCCCAATATATTCTCGTATATAGTCTATTTATAGTAACTTTAAATATATTATCCACTTAAGGAAAATGTAAACTCAAAGGCCTATTCTTAATTTAATAGTATTTGTCAACTAATTATTATATAAAGTTAACTTGCTGTTGTAACACAAAAATAGGCAGCATTAAGGCAACTGTTGCCTATTTTGTTTCCCTAATGCACATTATTTTAACGATTTTAAATGTCTCAAGTCATAAATAGAGTTTCAATAAATATACTGGCATAACCCCAAACACCACAAAAATAACTAATACTGCAAGTTACCTAAGATTAAACCCTTATGTAATTTATTATATTCTAGAATGTAATTTTGTGATAGAACCCTCTGATGATGATGATGTGACATGGTCGAAATGTACATAACCTTAACTAGCTTGTAATATTACTGTAGTTATTTTTGTGGTTTTGGCCAATATTTTATCGTAATATATTGCAACAACTTTACTCTTGATATTGTGTACAATAAATAAAGAGTTAAATTTTGAACAAAATACGAAACTAACCTCAATCGACATATATACATCAAACTGTATTACCTCAGCGTTTCATTAAAAAAAACAAATCACAATTTTGTACTGTATTATATCACCGTTTAGCTATTGTAAAACTTAGCAAAAATGTACCCCGTAAAGATAGGTTTGATTTAAACAAATATTAATTGTTTTGTTAATGTTAACATCCAATGCAGCAACCGGTTAGCTTACGTTACTATTATTTCTATACCACCAGAACCACCCTAACCACCCACCTTTTTTTATAACCAAACCCACCCTAACCGGATACAGTGTTATTATTTCCTATATAGTTAACAATAACAATGCAAAATAACGAAAAAAATCGATTATTCTTTAACTATAAACCGAATGAGTTGACTCTGGAAACCTCAGCAATAGCATATTTTAATAGTTTATTTTTATCTTTTTTGTAACCAAACCCCTATGTTTTAATAGCGTTATGCATGGCCTAAAAAATTGGAGGTGTCTCTTTCACAGTAGCAACCGGTTAGCTAACGTTAGGAAAGTTTTAAACCAAACCCGCTTTGTAGCTATTTCTAATACAGCTGTATTGTAAGAAAAAATTAATTTTTTTATAACTCGACTTTGTAAGTTTAGGATATGGGCTAACAAAGATAGAGGTAATCTCGATGTATTCATATAGGTCTATGTTACATGTTATCCTAAATACATTCTACACAACTCAACAAAATATTTTAAATGTCACAAACCATAATAAGTGGTTAAAGGTTACATTAAGTATCAGCATACCAATATTGCGACTGTTAAAAGCAATTAACATAACCTAACCCACGCGGATTTTTGGTAGTGATATTTTAATATGTTCCCAATGCTCGATAATTCCTGATGGTTTGTGTTTCTATAATTAGGTTACTTTTCTAAGGTGGTAATTAAAGAAAATTTAACCACAAATTTTACTTTGCTGAAAGAATCACATTTTTCTTTCTTGGGTAATAGGCCTAAATGTAGAATCGAAACAATATCTAAAATCGCCTAATCATTGTTAACTATTACCTGTAAGTGTTTTATTTCAGAGTCTAAAACTTTCCGCAGCTGAAATTTTCCACCGAACCGGTTTTACCATTAAACCGAGTGAACTACAAGGAATTAGTGATAACGTTCAGATCAGTCTAACGTCACGCCCGGGAAACTTTCACCGTGCACTAGACTTAACAGTATCCTCTACTACGTGTTATAAAGAGGCAATAGGTTATTTAAATGTATATTAGTATGGTTTAGTGGAGGGATATCAAGTGTTAGTGTTAGTTTTTTTCTAAGCCTTTTGAAAATATAAAATAATTCTAAAAATACTGTAAACAAGAGTAAAAAGGTTAATAGAAAATACCGACTTTTAGTTTCAGATATCCTCATCTGCTTCGATCTACTTCAATCAACCTAATTTTAGGGCCTATTGTCTTTTTTAACGCAAAAGGTTTTAGTAAGTTTATCTATTGGATATGTCCTTTAAAATGCCACTGCAATAAAACTATTACCAGGCGAGGGCGAAAATCTTCAGGAAAACAGGAAAAAATCAAACTTGGCTCTGATACTTTAAAAATTACAAAATTACTCTCACTTTACAAACGCATATAATCTGTATATTCACTGTATCTCTATAAAACAAATCACTATACTACACTAAATTCAAAATACAACTTTAAACTATTCGCTTGGGTTTTGTAGGCTAGAAAAAAAGTTAACTAACCTAAGCTGTCTACAACTGTTCATTGAGGATAGCTTGTGAGGTTATGTTAAAACCAATAAAAAACATAAACAAGACTCACAAATTAATCATTTTTTGACTCATACGCGTTTCAATGACAAAGCCATCATCATCAGTGAGTGTAGTAACACTCACTGATGACGACTTTGTCATTGAAACGCGTATGAGTCAATAAGTGATTAATTTCTGCGTTTTGTGTATGTATTCATTTGTCTAAACTGAATGGTTGTTTTGTTAATAAAGCATTAGCCCATACCATACGGAGCATTGCATTTAAGTATTATAGAGACGTAGTGAGTGATTAATACTTTGTGTTTTAAGAGTTATTACAGTTTAATTGTGTTTATATTACAATTCCTTTAAAATATCGTGTGACTTTTAATCGACGAGACTTGATAAAGGAAACAAAAACTTGAGTTTTTAAAGTTTAATTCGAAACTGTTGTAAAGTGAGGTTATTTTTGTATTTTTTCAAAATTTGTGCGCCTGAGCTTTATTTTTTTTTCCAGTGTTCTTAAGGACCTTTTACATCGCCTGGTGAGTTATTAAATATTTATTGCAATATCAGTTTTTTGTGGAATAAGCGGTAGTTACCTATTAGAAGCAATGAAAATGACCGAATGGAACAAAAATACAGAGATAATCTTATGCATATTAAAAAAAATAATAACCTAAATGATAGGGTATAAAGGTTCAACTCAAGTCCATAAACTGAAAAAGTAAAGGGTTTTCCGTCTTTACCCCCATTTCATGCCTAACTGCACACACCCTTGCGTTTTCCTTACAAAGTCTCTATATAGAGTCCTATAAAAAATGCGTTCACAATTTTAAAAAATTCAATTTTCCACTGTTTTAAAAAAAATGTGAAAAAATTCGTCTACACAAAACTGGTTAAATTTTAATGCAATTTGAGTCAATTCAGATGTTTTAAATTTTTGCTTAACAAAACCTACAATTATTCTTTTACGATTTTACGTCTGCCATTTACAAATATATTTAGTTGTTTACGAAAGGAAAAATTGAACTTTGCCCAATCATTGTTGTTAGTTATTACCTGAAAATCAATTGTTTTAAATACTTGAAAACAATCAAAACTGACGTAAAAATATAAACAACATATTTTTTTAAAAATAATACCCTCTATAAGTTTGGAATCGAGTCGTAAAGTTTTAAAACAATAAAGATTCTTTCAATTTTTACATTTTTATAGTTAGGTTTAGTAAACAAATTGAATATTTTGTTAAATATTTCCGAAAGTTGGGTTGTTGTAATCATCTTGATTTCACTGAGTAAATCTTAAAAGTATTCAAGTAATTACTCATGATTTCAGAAAGAATCTAAATTAGAAATAAAAGTTAAATCTCAGTCTAACGCGTTTTGACAATATAGTTGTGTATCCCATTTACTTATGCCTGAGAAATATATGTTGCCGAAACACGTTTAATGGTACGCATTTTATTTTGAGACTGAAAAATTCTAAAATACTGAAAACATTAGTCTATTTCTAAATTACGATCTATCCATGGGCTCATCTTTTTTCTCTGTCAGATCAACAAAGGTTAAACACAATTTTCCAATAATTTATATTATTATTATAATTCTTAATTCTTATTAAAACGTTGTTAATGAATTCCGCACACTGAACCTTTAAATATAAACACATTTTATGCAAACACTACATACAATTGGAGAAGCCTATTGTATTGTAATAGGCTAAATTTATCAATGTTCAACGCTTGATAATTTTACATTAGAATAGTAAATAAGAATTCATGAACAGTATTTAAAGAAATGAAATTAAATTCACCAATTATCTGAAATATTATTGATCAAAACCTTACTAGTCTATGTCGCCTAAGATTAAATAGATGTAGGATAAGTTATGTGTCATTTAGCCTTGACAGATTAGCTTATTGAGTAGGCCAACGGACCAAATTACTCTTATTTTGGATCATATATTTTTATTATATCTACTCTTTTTCTCTTGTGAAACCTTTACTATTTTTTAAAACTTTTCATACGCGGTTCAATAAGAACATGTAGGCCTAATGTAATTTATAACCTTTTTAAAATATTTAGTTTTAAATCTGTCTTTTTAGTTCCAAAGCCAATGAATTAGGCAATTTCGGTTTATTTTATTAATGTGTAATCTAATTAATTTATATATATAAAAAGATATTTCGTTAAAAACACAGAAAGGAAACAAAATTTTGTTATTTTAGTCTATGTTTAATTACCAAATCCTAGCCTAAAATTTAAAAAAATGATTAGCAGATGGTAAAGGCTGAATTACACTACAAATTTCGTGCCACTTATACAGATCGTGTAACATAAACTGGCGCCAAAGTCCTTACTAAAGTAAATATAGATTAAATCATCTAGCTGATAAAAACAAGTCATTGTCAAACGTCCAATAATACAATCTAACCTATCAACGTATCGTTATAATTACTTGATTAAAAAAAACTCACTCAATTTCATAGATCCAAAACTAAACTCCGCCTGCAGAATAACAGTTGCACACAAAAACACAATGTACGGTAACCGCATGATGGCAAACACACTAATTCATTCACAATCACAAATATTTTGTGTGTTTGGAAATCCAAACACTAACGGCGACTGTTTTAATGCCGCCACACGACTGAGACAGACAAGGTTCCGGCAAAATGCGTGCGCACACTGTCTCGCGCATGCTCCCTACGTCCAAGTACTGTCTGGTCCACGTACAGCAGGCTACCTGGAGGAAAGGTGGGCTCAACGCTATTAGCAATTTTATTCATAATCTAAAGTGTGTGTGTGTGTTTTATGGCTTGAATAAGGAAAAGAGGTTCCATTCGGTGTCTCAGAAGCAAAGGCCTTGTTTATTAAACACTAATGAGTATTTAATAATAATGGTTAACATGACTGTAGGCTACATCTATTGTTATTCAATATTAATAATAAGTTTATAATAATTGTACTTTGAAGGCAATAAACAGTTTAAAATTCTGACAAGTTAAAATCATTAAAAACCTTATGACGTGAAAAGTAGTAGCTAAGTTTTCAAATAAATATAGCTTCTTCGTAATATAATACAGTTTTAAAATGAACAACCAACCAAACAATATCAAGTAAACACAAAGTATACAATTTCGTTTCACTTACCATTTTCTGGCATCTCCCCAAGAACTGGTTTATCCGATTTTTAACACTTTTGTGAAAACCAGAATACCAACTAATGTAAAATATTGGAGGAAAATTCATATTTAATCCTAGCTATAAACGGCCTCGCACAAAAAATAATCTTTAGCTGTGGCACAAAAAATAAAAACACAAAAAAGTAATAGAGAAATATTTCAATTCTAACGCAGATCAATGCATAAATTTCACCCCCCAATGCACTGAAAAATTAAATATATTTAACAAAATTAAAAATAATGAATAAAATAAACCATCCCCACGAAATAAACGATATGGTAAGCCACACCATATCATGTCAGAAGAAATAATTACGTCTCTTATGAAAAGGCATTATAACAATGCATCGGATATTGAAATGGTCGTAAAATATTTTGTAGGCTATAGCATTTGTTGTTTTTCCTTCCAACAGATGGAGCTGTTTTTCAAGAAAACCATGTATGTACCTGTCTCATATATGCAACATTGTGACAAATTCAAAGCAAAGAGAACTTTCGAAGAAATTCTCCGAAAATGATTTTAAATAAAAAGAACTTATTAATAAATTTGTTGAGCATTGTGAACTAATTTTTTAACTAAATAAATTAAATCCACTTACCACAATACAAAAATCTTTATTACACTTACTTTATGTACATTTCAGTTACATGGTAATCATCTTCAGAAGTACTTCATGTAAAGAAGATAATCGAAATCTTCATAAAGTAAGTGTAATAAAGATTTTTGTATTGTGGTAAGTGGATTGAATTTATTTAGTTAACAAAACTTGGATATTTATATATATAGATTTATATAGAAACATATAATTGTACTTATTAAAATGGATTGTCACAAAAATAAATATTTACACTTATTGAGTGATCGATTGCAGTAAGAAGAGATGTCAGCTATTGCAGAAACCAAAGTTAGATGTACTGGCCAGCAGATACAGGTACCGACTTTCGAAAAACATTGGACGCCCTAGTTTTTTTTTAATATTAAACTCTTAACCCTCTAACCTATGTTTTATTGCTCGAACATATTAGAAGTTAATACTTAGGGCCTATACTATATTTTCCCTGTCTGTTTTATCGAAATAGTTAATATATTAAATACGTTCACGAAGGTAAATACAAAACAGATAACTCAAAATCTCACCAAAATTCAGTCTTTAATAAAACAAACACACTATTTCACAACAGACTCGTTTCGGTGACGATGTCGCCTTCGTCAGTGCTTGGGTACTACTAGTTTGTTTTATTAAAAGCTGATTATTTGTGAGTTTTTGAGTTGACTGTTTTATTTTTTACCGTTGTGAATAGTTCTCACTGGCTAAACTCTAATTAACTAAAAATTAAATAAGTTTCTTTAGGATTAGTTTCATAACACTCTTGGTAATGTGTTCAGAATAAAAATCTTTTAAACCTAAATAATTAAGTTCGAGTTTTTTAAATTTTGAAATAATGAAATTATTGGATTACCTGGAGAAGGTTAATAAATGAAATATGTCAGTTTGTATCAACGTTAATATGATGAAATATTTCATATTTATTTACCTTTACCCGTTATGGCAATAATTGCATTATTTCATAAAGTTTTATTAATTATTTAAAACAGTAGCTTGAATCAAATCAGTATCTTAATGGAATTTAATTGTCTTACAGTGTTTTTAAAATGTTTTTGAGGGGTTAGACTACAGAGTTGTTATGAGAATATTCAAAAGATGCACTTGTCAAGGTAAATGATAAACGTTCGAAGCATGACGTCAATCCTTGCAAGTTACGAGAGCCTTTAAGAGGCTTGTAAAGTCGCCTGAGTAAGAGGATGATACTTCCAGCTGTAGCTATAAACATATTTTTATATTTCAAGTATTTCTCCCCTTTTTCATACAAACATTTAGACGGAAGAGCCCCGAGGGGCCAATGGAGTAGGTTCTACTGCATGTAATCTTTTCCATTCGTTCACATGACGTCATAATTGCTCGTTTTTTTTTCTAACAATTATATATATATATATATATATATATATATATATATATATATATATATATATATATATATATATATGCTGATACGTATTCCTTCACGGATGGAAAAATATGATGAATAGTTACTATCTGGAGTACATCCGTCCATTCTGCTAGAATCTCATCCAGCAATGACGAGGTGAAACCAAAAACAGGAGAAGAGCGAGATTCTAGCTGGATGAGATTCTAGCGAAACGTCGGAACTGCGAAATTATGGACTGCAGAATGGACTGATGTACTCCAGATAGTAACTATTCATCATCATATATATATATATATATATATATATATATATATATATATATATATATATATATATATATATAATATGTTTTCTTGTTTAATAATTTAAAACAACATAGGTTATTCAAATACAAGAATATTTATTAATTTATATTCATAGCTTTTCGTTGGTAAACAGTACCAACATCATCAAATTAATAATAATAAATTAATAACTATTCTTGTATTTGAATAACCTATGTTGTTTTAATATATATATATATATATATATATATATATATATATATTTACGGAAATCTAGTGTAAATCGATAGAAAGCTAGAGAAGACTGTAACAATAAAAGAAAACCTAAAGAAAATGAAGAAATAATGTAACTACGTCATGGATGCTTACAAAGACACCTGGCTCATCCCTTGCTTCCAGAGCTTGAGCTTTTTATGACTTCGGTCTTTCTGATCCCCTCCCTACCGTCTCACATCTGTTCGCTAAGCGTGGCCGCCGCGCCTGATTATAAAGGCGGGAGGCGCTACAAGCTATGCCACGTCTGTGCTTGTTAGTAGAGCGTATAGCTGTATGCGCGGGGCAATGTTTTGTGCTTCAAGGTCAAGCGTACAATAAGGGCAATGGTGTTTGTAATATTTATGGAAGGAAAGGTGAATCTAGAACTGCGCCGCGAACATAAAATTCCTTAAAATATGGAGAGTCACTGCTTTTTTGTGAAAAGATGGATCCTTTAGGTATTCCGGTTCTTGTTGGGGATTTATCAAGAGAGGACACGGTCGAACCGGGCTCACGGTCAATTCATCCCTAGGCGGATTACCGTCACCCTCAAACCCTGGTCAGTCGGGTCATATTAGTTTTGTTAAGTGATCAGGCATTCGTTTTTATTTTAATGTACGATAGAATTAAAAACTAAAACATAATGGAAGCAAATAAATACAATAAAACTTTACTAAAACATAAAGAAATATAAAATTTAATAAAAAATACTGTACTTTCAGTTTCTAATTCATATTTAAACTTACGAATAATCCTACTCAATAACGTGGTGCTCGCCAGGTCAAGCGAGCATTCCATTACGTGTCCGTTCTTGCTAACCCTATAACGGTGACATGCTGAACCGTTCCAATGCCACCTGGCAATGACGTGGCCAGGGGGTTTTATCATTGTATGCACATATAACATAAAATATTATTACATGACTATTTATATTGATATAAAAAGATGTTTCAATCGTCTAAAACAGATGTTTGACCACCATCTGACCGTAACCAAACATCAATTTTATATGTTTGAATATATTTAAAGCTAAGGTAGCATCCATTTTGTAGAGGTATGGGCAAAATTCGACATCACCCTCAAGAAACACTATTACACCCCCTGGACGAATAAGGGTAGGAAATGCAACGGCGGAAAAGTCTAGCTCCTAAGACTGACTAGGCTAGGTAAACGAAGGAGGCTGAATTTATTTATTAGAATTGTTATTCGAGTAAGTAATGAACAAAGGCGAGCACCTGAACTAAAAGCCATGACTTAATCTGACATAATGAGCTCTCGGAAATTACGTGGCGAATTAATGTCTTATACAGAAGGAAAATTTTCAGATAGTAGTTGCTAAAAAGAAATGTGTCGAATTTATGATTGTTCATAATGATTTCACACGCAATATAACCTGCTTATTGATAGCTCTGGGTGAAACGTCTATTATTTTTACACAAAAACTGAAATTTTGAAAAGCTCGGCTAAGAACAGGGCTGTCTCAGTTAAATGTAACTGTCCACGTTATGATTACGTATTTTCAGGAGCAGGCAATCAGTATTATCTTTTCTTAGATACATCATTCTATCTTCTTTCCTCGTCCTACTTCCTAAAGACGTTGTAACGTGACCATACTTCTAATGAGAGTAGGTGTACTACATTTGCTCTTGTAGAGGTTAATCAAATCCCAGACGGATTATTCTTTTTAAACTATATATTTTTAAACATATAAAAAGCCAGAAGTTTATAAATCAAATTTTGCTAGTCATTGTATTAATAATAATCACATATTTTCTAATATAGATAATAGGATACTTGTAAAAGAAATTAACAAAGGCCTGAGAATGAATATTTATGAGGCTTTAGAAATACATAAATATAATACTAATAATGAGTTGATAAATAAACAAATACAAGTAAAATCTAAATTTGATACTATATTCAGTGTTTGTAATGTTAGGGCAGCAAAATAAAAGCTTGACAACATTATAATAAATTTGGCAACGCTGTTTATTTGATCTAGGTTGCACATATGTTAATTTTAATTGTTTAATATTCCTGATGATGTTGGTACTGTTTGCCAACGAAAAGCTTTGAATTGTAAATTCAATATTAATTCTTGTATTTGTATTTTGACTTATTTCTTTATATATATATTTAAACTTCTGTCACCATTCATCCGATGGACATTAAACATTGGGAAGTTGTGCAATACTCTCCCTAGAAAATATCTAGTTCATCTACCCTACCATAGGAGGCGCGAATGCATACAAAGAAATTCAATTCAATGAAAACTAAATTAATTTACGCCTATATTTTTAATTAAAACAATTTTAATTTTAACAAATATTCGCTTTCAGCTACATTCCCATTTCCACAGTTAGCAGTATTTTGTTATTATTTCGTGTCTGACACTGACAGACCATGAAATGTAAAATACAAAATTTCAATGTGTTATCTGTGTGCTATAAACACTATCCCAACTACTGGTACAATAACCAAATTACATTCCGACAAAGAGGTCTGGCATAGTACATCTATCCTCCGATAGATGGCGCGCGTGTTTAGTAAAAAAAATTAACTCATCTAAATATTGACACTAAGTTCACTCGATTAAATAAATATAATTAAACGAGCAAATGAATATATTTTCAGTAAAAATGCCACAACTTAAATTGAATGTTTTCATAACGAGTTCCCTTGTAATACGAGTCTTCTGATATCGCAACCTGCGACGGTTAAGCTAGTTTATACATAAAATATTTGCAAATGATAGTAAGACACTGTACGTCCATAGATCAAAACTTCACATGTAACGATTTAAAATCCTGTGATTTTAGCTCGAGTATATTAAATGCATCTATGAAGTTTGGTCTGATAATAATCACTAATTAAACAGGTAGTTAGTCTATCAAAGGCGGGACAAACTGATTGAACACGCCGCAAGGGTGCGCTCGCCACCTACCTTTGTAACTCAAAGAGATCGACTTTATTGCGTGTATTATAACTAATAATTTCTTCCTATAAAGTAAAATAAAAAGCGTGTTTGAATAAGGAGGGACAGCGATGCGTGTCGACGCGAGAGGATAAAAGCAATTTCCGCAGACGGCTCAACAGCTGTCAGAGGAAGTGGAATTTGATTCCTGCTTTTGTTTTTATTAAACTCGGGAGTCACGTAGAAACAGAAAATATCGCTTGCGTGGGTAGGATAGCTTACCTGAATAGGCCTTTTCTCATCATTGGTGAGGATAGGCGTTACCAGCAGCTTTGTCTCATAAGTAAATAATATGTATAATTATAAGAATAGAGTGTATAAAAGTTGCTATGAAAATGACGAACTCTTTATAGGCTTGACTAAATACTATTACGCCTACAAAGAATAAGGGTTGTGAATAAGGACGCGAAGGTATAAGAAGGGTTACAGCATACCTAAAGAATAGCTATTCTCTATTGGGGTCATAGAGCACTGACTATCTATTTTACCCCTTTCCAAGCTATTATTTTTGTATTATGGTTAAAAGTTGGAGGGACCTTATCGGTGTAAAGCACTTAACTACACCTCTCGTACTCTCTTCCCAACCCTACCTCAGGTTTAGCTTAGAGGATATCTACCTCTTTGCAAAAACCAAGTACCCACTTGACACTCAATCTTTTGATTTCCTCTGGTTCATACATGCCAGCCAAACCACTTTCTCCTTGCAGCTTCCAAAGTAGGGCACTCACAGAACACGTGTATCGGGCTTTCCTCTTGGCCCTCGTCGCATTCCTTGCACGCAGGGGACCTAGATCTTCCAATTTTGTATTGGAAACCCCTCAGATTCCCATGGCCTGTGACCAGCTCTACAGTAACTCTGAGGTGAGGTATACTTAAGGAGAGTAGTTCTTTGCCCCACAAGTCTCCCATGTATCCCCACAGTACTTTGGATTTGCACAGTACACTCAACAGTCGCATTCCACCTTTCTAAGTTAAGGTAGATGGCATTATGTAGGTTTAAGGGGATCGTATGATCAACATTTCGAACGCATGTCAACGAGGTTCAAGCACAAACCAAATACAAAAATTCGGAACCCTGCCTAGCCTTTCCTATTCTAACGTAACCGAAACTAACTAAGCTTTTGGGTTTATAGGCGTGTTAAGACTTAAGTTGTATATGTTAGTTGGGCTTTATTCCTTCCAAGACATTTTTCAAGATTGAATTAGATAACATGAATATTAAGCTTACATCTCAACTAACTCAATTTCAAACTCGTCTTTTTAGGACGGTCAACCAGTGTAATTATTATCTTCTACTAAGGATAGGTGAAAGGACTGTGACTTAAGTAGGTACAGGAATCTCCTGGGAGAAAAGGATAGCATGCATCATGACCCACTCTCTAACGGAGTATTAAGAAGGTCACTACTCGTTACACCTTCTAAAATGTAGATAGAATTAAGCAGTAAGGAGAATAAATAAAGATGCATTGATTTTTGACATACGGAAAATTATATTATCTTGTGGGTAAGGTAGCTAGGGGTAAGTGGAACGTTTACCCGCTACCAGGTTTAAAAGTGAAATCTTATGAGTCTCAACCAAAATCATTTCGTTTTGAAAATAAAGGGAATCCAACAAAATTTATCACGACCTTTTACGAAAACCGTGGCAATACAGCCAAAGCCTCTTTATAAATTGCACAGGCGAAGTTACGTAAGAACCTACTTACATAAATTGAGCACCGATTTAAAAGTACCCTCAAGTTAATGAATGTTAAACGATATAACAAGAATTACACCCAGAAGAACAGTGCTCTAGTGCTCCAGATATGTTAATGACGGGCAACAATACTGTAACTCTGTTTACCACTAGTGAACAATCTTAGTTGTTACAAAGTTTGGGAGAAAATATGTGACAATTTAATACTGGTCATTGTGTTTATGTTTCAAGACGATAAAAATCACAACTTAGTAAGAAAGTGTAAAGGAGCATGAAACCTTTAAGTCTGACTATCCAGGGTGTAACTTAGTAAGAAAGTGTAAAGGAGCATGAAACCTTTAAGTCTGACTATCCAGGGTGTAACTTAGTAAGAAAGTGTAAAGGAGCATGAAACCTTTAAGTCTGACTATCCAGGGTGTAACTTAGTAAGAAAGTGTAAAGGAGCATGAAACCTTTAAGTCTGACTATCCAGGGTGTAACTTAGTAAGAAAGTGTAAAGGAGCATGAAACCTTTAAGTCTGACTATCCAGGGTGTAACTTAGTAAGAAAGTGTAAAGGAGCATGAAACCTTTAAGTCTGACTATCCAGGGTGTAACTTAGTAAGAAAGTGTAAAGGAGCATGAAACCTTTAAGTCTGACTATCCAGGGTGTAACTTAGTAAGAAAGTGTAAAGGAGCATGAAACCTTTATCTGACTATCCAGGGTGTAACTTAGTAAGAAAGTGTAAAGGAGCATGAAACCTTTAAGTCTGACTATCCAGGGTGTAACTTAGTAAGAAAGTGTAAAGGAGCATGAAACCTTTAAGTCTGACTATCCAGGGTGTAACTTAGTAAGAAAGTGTAAAGGAGCATGAAACCTTTAAGTCTGACTATCCAGGGTGTAACTTAGTAAGAAAGTGTAAAGGAGCATGAAACCTTTAAGTCTGACTATCCAGGGTGTAACTTAGTAAGAAAGTGTAAAGGAGCATGAAACCTTTAAGTCTGACTATCCAGGGTGTAACTTAGTAAGAAAGTGTAAAGGAGCATGAAACCTTTAAGTCTGACTATCCAGGGTGTAACTTAGTAAGAAAGTGTAAAGGAGCATGAAACCTTTAAGTCTGACTATCCAGGGTGTAACTTAGTAAGAAAGTGTAAAGGAGCATGAAACCTTTATCTGACTATCCAGGGTGTAACTTAGTAAGAAAGTGTAAAGGAGCATGAAACCTTTAAGTCTGACTATCCAGGGTGTAACTTAGTAAGAAAGTGTAAAGGAGCATGAAACCTTTAAGTCTGACTATCCAGGGTGTAACTTAGTAAGAAAGTGTAAAGGAGCATGAAACCTTTAAGTCTGACTATCCAGGGTGTAACTTAGTAAGAAAGTGTAAAGGAGCATGAAACCTTTAAGTCTGACTATCCAGGGTGTAACTTAGTAAGAAAGTGTAAAGGAGCATGAAACCTTTAAGTCTGACTATCCAGGGTGTAACTTAGTAAGAAAGTGTAAAGGAGCATGAAACCTTTATCTGACTATCCAGGGTGTAACTTAGTAAGAAAGTGTAAAGGAGCATGAAACCTTTAAGTCTGACTATCCAGGGTGTAACTTAGTAAGAAAGTGTAAAGGAGCATGAAACCTTTAAGTCTGACTATCCAGGGTGTAACTTAGTAAGAAAGTGTAAAGGAGCATGAAACCTTTATCTGACTATCCAGGGTGTAACTTAGTAAGAAAGTGTAAAGGAGCATGAAACCTTTAAGTCTGACTATCCAGGGTGTAACTTAGTAAGAAAGTGTAAAGGAGCATGAAACCTTTAAGTCTGACTATCCAGGGTGTAACTTAGTAAGAAAGTGTAAAGGAGCATGAAACCTTTATCTGACTATCCAGGGTGTAACTTAGTAAGAAAGTGTAAAGGAGCATGAAACCTTTAAGTCTGACTATCCAGGGTGTAACTTAGTAAGAAAGTGTAAAGGAGCATGAAACCTTTAAGTCTGACTATCCAGGGTGTAACTTAGTAAGAAAGTGTAAAGGAGCATGAAACCTTTAAGTCTGACTATCCAGGGTGTAACTTAGTAAGAAAGTGTAAAGGAGCATGAAACCTTTATCTGACTATCCAGGGTGTAACTTAGTAAGAAAGTGTAAAGGAGCATGAAACCTTTAAGTCTGACTATCCAGGGTGTAACTTAGTAAGAAAGTGTAAAGGAGCATGAAACCTTTATCTGACTATCCAGGGTGTAACTTAGTAAGAAAGTGTAAAGGAGCATGAAACCTTTAAGTCTGACTATCCAGGGTGTAACTTAGTAAGAAAGTGTAAAGGAGCATGAAACCTTTATCTGACTATCCAGGGTGTAACTTAGTAAGAAAGTGTAAAGGAGCATGAAACCTTTAAGTCTGACTATCCAGGGTGTAACTTAGTAAGAAAGTGTAAAGGAGCATGAAACCTTTAAGTCTGACTATCCAGGGTGTAACTTAGTAAGAAAGTGTAAAGGAGCATGAAACCTTTATCTGACTATCCAGGGTGTAACTTAGTAAGAAAGTGTAAAGGAGCATGAAACCTTTAAGTCTGACTATCCAGGGTGTAACTTAGTAAGAAAGTGTAAAGGAGCATGAAACCTTTAAGTCTGACTATCCAGGGTGTAACTTAGTAAGAAAGTGTAAAGGAGCATGAAACCTTTAAGTCTGACTATCCAGGGTGTAACTTAGTAAGAAAGTGTAAAGGAGCATGAAACCTTTAAGTCTGACTATCCAGGGTGTAACTTAGTAAGAAAGTGTAAAGGAGCATGAAACCTTTAAGTCTGACTATCCAGGGTGTAACTTAGTAAGAAAGTGTAAAGGAGCATGAAACCTTTAAGTCTGACTATCCAGGGTGTAACTTAGTAAGAAAGTGTAAAGGAGCATGAAACCTTTAAGTCTGACTATCCAGGGTGTAACTTAGTAAGAAAGTGTAAAGGAGCATGAAACCTTTAAGTCTGACTATCCAGGGTGTAACTTAGTAAGAAAGTGTAAAGGAGCATGAAACCTTTAAGTCTGACTATCCAGGGTGTAACTTAGTAAGAAAGTGTAAAGGAGCATGAAACCTTTAAGTCTGACTATCCAGGGTGTAACTTAGTAAGAAAGTGTAAAGGAGCATGAAACCTTTAAGTCTGACTATCCAGGGTGTAACTTAGTAAGAAAGTGTAAAGGAGCATGAAACCTTTAAGTCTGACTATCCAGGGTGTAACTTAGTAAGAAAGTGTAAAGGAGCATGAAACCTTTAAGTCTGACTATCCAGGGTGTAACTTAGTAAGAAAGTGTAAAGGAGCATGAAACCTTTAAGTCTGACTATCCAGGGTGTAACTTAGTAAGAAAGTGTAAAGGAGCATGAAACCTTTAAGTCTGACTATCCAGGGTGTAACTTAGTAAGAAAGTGTAAAGGAGCATGAAACCTTTAAGTCTGACTATCCAGGGTGTAACTTAGTAAGAAAGTGTAAAGGAGCATGAAACCTTTAAGTCTGACTATCCAGGGTGTAACTTAGTAAGAAAGTGTAAAGGAGCATGAAACCTTTAAGTCTGACTATCCAGGGTGTAACTTAGTAAGAAAGTGTAAAGGAGCATGAAACCTTTAAGTCTGACTATCCAGGGTGTAACTTAGTAAGAAAGTGTAAAGGAGCATGAAACCTTTAAGTCTGACTATCCAGGGTGTAACTTAGTAAGAAAGTGTAAAGGAGCATGAAACCTTTAAGTCTGACTATCCAGGGTGTAACTTAGTAAGAAAGTGTAAAGGAGCATGAAACCTTTAAGTCTGACTATCCAGGGTGTAACTTAGTAAGAAAGTGTAAAGGAGCATGAAACCTTTAAGTCTGACTATCCAGGGTGTAACTTAGTAAGAAAGTGTAAAGGAGCATGAAACCTTTAAGTCTGACTATCCAGGGTGTAACTTAGTAAGAAAGTGTAAAGGAGCATGAAACCTTTAAGTCTGACTATCCAGGGTGTAACTTAGTAAGAAAGTGTAAAGGAGCATGAAACCTTTAAGTCTGACTATCCAGGGTGTAACTTAGTAAGAAAGTGTAAAGGAGCATGAAACCTTTAAGTCTGACTATCCAGGGTGTAACTTAGTAAGAAAGTGTAAAGGAGCATGAAACCTTTAAGTCTGACTATCCAGGGTGTAACTTAGTAAGAAAGTGTAAAGGAGCATGAAACCTTTAAGTCTGACTATCCAGGGTGTAACTTAGTAAGAAAGTGTAAAGGAGCATGAAACCTTTAAGTCTGACTATCCAGGGTGTAACTTAGTAAGAAAGTGTAAAGGAGCATGAAACCTTTAAGTCTGACTATCCAGGGTGTAACTTAGTAAGAAAGTGTAAAGGAGCATGAAACCTTTAAGTCTGACTATCCAGGGTGTAACTTAGTAAGAAAGTGTAAAGGAGCATGAAACCTTTAAGTCTGACTATCCAGGGTGTAACTTAGTAGGAAAGTGTAAAGGAGCATGAAACCTTTAAGTCGACTATCCAGGGTGTAACTTAGTAAGAAAGTGTAAAGGAGCATGAAACCTTTAAGTCTGACTATCCAGGGTGTAACTTAGTAAGAAAGTGTAAAGGAGCATGAAACCTTTAAGTCTGACTATCCAGGGTGTAACTTAGTAAGAAAGTGTAAAGGAGCATGAAACCTTTAAGTCTGACTATCCAGGGTGTAACTTAGTAAGAAAGTGTAAAGGAGCATGAAACCTTTAAGTCTGACTATCCAGGGTGTAACTTAGTAGGAAAGTGTAAAGGAGCATGAAACCTTTAAGTCTGACTATCCAGGGTGTAACTTAGTAAGAAAGTGTAAAGGAGCATGAAACCTTTAAGTCTGACTATCCAGGGTGTAACTTAGTAAGAAAGTGTAAAGGAGCATGAAACCTTTAAGTCTGACTATCCAGGGTGTAACTTAGTAAGAAAGTGTAAAGGAGCATGAAACCTTTAAGTCTGACTATCCAGGGTGTAACTTAGTAAGAAAGTGTAAAGGAGCATGAAACCTTTAAGTCTGACTATCCAGGGTGTAACTTAGTAAGAAAGTGTAAAGGAGCATGAAACCTTTAAGTCTGACTATCCAGGGTGTAACTTAGTAGGAAAGTGTAAAGGAGCATGAAACCTTTAAGTCTGACTATCCAGGGTGTAACTTAGTAAGAAAGTGTAAAGGAGCATGAAACCTTTAAGTCTGACTATCCAGGGTGTAACTTAGTAAGAAAGTGTAAAGGAGCATGAAACCTTTAAGTCTGACTATCCAGGGTGTAACTTAGTAAGAAAGTGTAAAGGAGCATGAAACCTTTAAGTCTGACTATCCAGGGTGTAACTTAGTAAGAAAGTGTAAAGGAGCATGAAACCTTTAAGTCTGACTATCCAGGGTGTAACTTAGTAAGAAAGTGTAAAGGAGCATGAAACCTTTAAGTCTGACTATCCAGGGTGTAACTTAGTAAGAAAGTGTAAAGGAGCATGAAACCTTTAAGTCTGACTATCCAGGGTGTAACTTAGTAAGAAAGTGTAAAGGAGCATGAAACCTTTAAGTCTGACTATCCAGGGTGTAACTTAGTAAGAAAGTGTAAAGGAGCATGAAACCTTTAAGTCTGACTATCCAGGGTGTAACTTAGTAAGAAAGTGTAAAGGAGCATGAAACCTTTAAGTCTGACTATCCAGGGTGTAACTTAGTAAGAAAGTGTAAAGGAGCATGAAACCTTTAAGTCTGACTATCCAGGGTGTAACTTAGTAAGAAAGTGTAAAGGAGCATGAAACCTTTAAGTCTGACTATCCAGGGTGTAACTTAGTAAGAAAGTGTAAAGGAGCATGAAACCTTTAAGTCTGACTATCCAGGGTGTAACTTAGTAAGAAAGTGTAAAGGAGCATGAAACCTTTAAGTCTGACTATCCAGGGTGTAACTTAGTAAGAAAGTGTAAAGGAGCATGAAACCTTTAAGTCTGACTATCCAGGGTGTAACTTAGTAAGAAAGTGTAAAGGAGCATGAAACCTTTAAGTCTGACTATCCAGGGTGTAACTTAGTAAGAAAGTGTAAAGGAGCATGAAACCTTTAAGTCTGACTATCCAGGGTGTAACTTAGTAAGAAAGTGTAAAGGAGCATGAAACCTTTAAGTCTGACTATCCAGGGTGTAACTTAGTAAGAAAGTGTAAAGGAGCATGAAACCTTTAAGTCTGACTATCCAGGGTGTAACTTAGTAAGAAAGTGTAAAGGAGCATGAAACCTTTAAGTCTGACTATCCAGGGTGTAACTTAGTAAGAAAGTGTAAAGGAGCATGAAACCTTTAGTCTGACTATCCAGGGTGTAACTTAGTAAGAAAGTGTAAAGGAGCATGAAACCTTTAAGTCTGACTATCCAGGGTGTAACTTAGTAAGAAAGTGTAAAGGAGCATGAAACCTTTAAGTCTGACTATCCAGGGTGTAACTTAGTAAGAAAGTGTAAAGGAGCATGAAACCTTTAAGTCTGACTATCCAGGGTGTAACTTAGTAAGAAAGTGTAAAGGAGCATGAAACCTTTAAGTCTGACTATCCAGGGTGTAACTTAGTAAGAAAGTGTAAAGGAGCATGAAACCTTTAAGTCTGACTATCCAGGGTGTAACTTAGTAAGAAAGTGTAAAGGAGCATGAAACCTTTATCTGACTATCCAGGGTGTAACTTAGTAAGAAAGTGTAAAGGAGCATGAAACCTTTAAGTCTGACTATCCAGGGTGTAACTTAGTAAGAAAGTGTAAAGGAGCATGAAACCTTTAAGTCTGACTATCCAGGGTGTAACTTAGTAAGAAAGTGTAAAGGAGCATGAAACCTTTAAGTCTGACTATCCAGGGTGTAACTTAGTAAGAAAGTGTAAAGGAGCATGAAACCTTTAGTCTGACTATCCAGGGTGTAACTTAGTAAGAAAGTGTAAAGGAGCATGAAACCTTTAAGTCTGACTATCCAGGGTGTAACTTAGTAAGAAAGTGTAAA